>SSNR01000121.1:1794259-1801759 GCA_006937965.1 Callopanchax toddi | reverse complement strand
AGGCTATAAAAATTCCCATTTTAATGTTGTGTAAATGGACTGAGCACTGATGGTTACTTGCACTTGCACAATAATTAGTTAAATAAAATGTATTTACTTACCAAGTAAAGATAATCCACCCTTGACCTTCTTTGGTGTCTCTCCTGGTGCTGGTGGAGTCTGGCAGGTGGTTTCTCTGGTTTACTGCATGCACACGTGATAGGAAGCTTCACTAACTTAAAATATAATCCCATATTGAGTTTCACTAACTTAATATTTTTTCTTATTAGTGAAGGCAGAAAAGCTAATCCAGAATCAATATATTTTTAAGTTAAGACAGCTCTCTCTAGTTTTAATTTTGATCAACTTCTTAAAAGAAGTTATCAACTTAACAAACAATGGACATGTACCCAATTGTAAGTTTTATGCTGAAAAAGCTCTTGTTTTTAAGTCCTACTAACTAACCTCCTGATTCATTTATTAGAGTGTAGAATGTTTATCTAAATCAACTAATTACAATTTTTAAGTTGAATCCATGTAATAAGTCAAGTGTTAAGAGGTCCTCTGAGTTACTTTTTAGAGTGAAGAAAACATTCAAATAAACCTGAAACATGACATGAGGTCACAAGCTGTAATTTGAGTTTATACAACATTATCATGTATTTAATCCTAATCACATCATGTAACCAATCAGAGCTACAGAACAGAGATTATCTGAAAAGTTCTCAGGAACCTTGTGTTTTAATTAAACACTCCTTATTAGGTCACCATTAAATAACTGAAAAGGTCTCATTTGTTCCAATAAAAACATTTATCATCACTTTAAATATTTTAACATGCTCCTTTTGAACACTTATACATTTTATTAGCTGAAATTATGTTCATGTATGCCCCCCCCAAAAAAAGTGAGATGGGGCGGCACTAGCTCAGTTGGGAGAGTGGCCGGTCTGGTAACCGGAGGGTCTCCGGTTCAATCCCCAGCTCCGGCTGGGTTAGATTGTCGTTGTGTCCTTGGGCAAGACATTTCACCCAACTTGCCTACTGGTGGTGGTCAGAGGGTCTGGGAAGGGCGCCGGTGCATGGCACCCCCACCTCTGTCAGAGTGTCCAAGGGCAGCTAAGACTACAACGTAGTTTATCACCAGCAGTGTGTGAATGACTGATTGTGTTGTACAGCGCTTTGGGGTGTTCTGCACTGTAGAAAGCGCTCTATAAATACAAGCCATTTACCATGTCCACTTCCAGTTTTAACCATTTAATCATGAAAAATAACAATAAGTCATTTTTTATTGATTTGCAGCTGTAGGGGTTTTAATTTTATGTACAGTGTGAAATTTAAATTGTCTACAAAATAATTATAAGATGATGGCTTACTTTCTAATGTAACATCCCATTTTTCTTGACTTTTAAACATTATTTTTAGGGGTTTTTCCATCACCCATCCATCCATTTTCTGTAGCCGCTTATTCCTCCACAGAGGGTCGCGGGGCAGCTGGTGCCTATCTCCAGCGGTCAAGGGGCGAGAGGCGGAGGACACCCTGGACGGGTCGCCAGTCCATCGCAGGGCCACACAGAGACGAACGAGACAAACAACCACACACCCACTCACACCTAAGGACAATTTACCAGCCCAATCAGCCTGACAGTCATGTCTTTGGACTGTGGGAGGAAACCGGAGTACCCGGAGGAAACCCACGCACGCATGGGGAGAACATGCAAACTCCACGCAGAGAGGCCGCAGAGCCGGGACGCGAACCCACGACCTCCTTGCTGCGAGGCAACAGTGCTAACCAGCTGCGCCACCATGCAGCCGGTTTTTCCATCATTTTAATTTATTGCATTTTTTGTGATTGGCCTGCTCTCCTTCCGCCAGGAGTCCCCCAGGTTGACCCAGGACATGTTGGAGAAAGTACATCTTCAATCTGGCCTGGGAACACCTTGGGGTCCTGCTGGAGGAGCTGGTGGAGGTGGCCCTGGTTGGGATGCTGCCCCCGCGACCCGGACCTGGATAAGCGGTGGAAGGCGAGGCAAGGCGACATGGTACCAGACAGCCTATTTTTCCTGCAGCTCTTGTCATGACCATTTTAATTAATTTTAAAAAATCACTAAATCCACAGTAATCCTGTCTAATGAAACAGTTGCAAGATGCATAGGACATATTACAAATAAAACATTGCAGCCATTAAAAATGATGAGAGACTCAATCTTCCTATCAAAATGCTACAGAATGAGTTTTACATTGAACAGAGACACATGTTTTCACAACATGTGACTAATTTGCACCTTGAGAAGACAATGTTTCAGCACAAGCTGTTTTGTTGGTGTTTTTATCCTCTGAAATCTCTGTACTAAGACTTTTTTTTTACCATTTAAAAAGACAAATCCGTCTAATGTCCAGCTGATGATTATAGTTCAGGGGTCTGAGAGGTAGAAGTCACTCCAGGTCCATCATCACCAATCTTCATTGCTCTCTTTCCTGTTCTAATTGCTTGAATAGTCATGCTGTTTCCATTAGTATAATATCCATTAGTCTGCTTCAGACCAACACTCCTTATCTTTACTACACCACTGAGACACATGTTTGCAGGCAATGCATGAAGAGAGGCATCTGTGTCTTCTTTTCTACATGTTTTTATTTTTATTTCTCTCTGGCTTTTTTAAAACGTTCTGCAGCTTCTGCACATGATCGGCTTAAACTCACATATCAGAAAGAGCGTCTGGTGATTCCACTTCTTTATAAATAATGAGCTAATGGTGGGTTTCTCTGCAACCCTCTGGTTAAAAGCTGTTCGATTCCCCAACAAGCTCTTATGAAGCATGTTTTTATTACAAGTGAAATAAAAAAGGGAATATTCCTCTGAAATGACACTGAATTTGATTGCTCTATATCTGAAAGTCATTATGCAACCAGAACATTGGGATTTCCCCTCAAAAATCTGTTTATCATTATTGATCCTTTAATCCTGATACTTAAAATATTCAATTAAAAATGAATTTTTAGGGGGGAATTTGTTGACATATAAATTATGTAATTATTTAATCTGGGTTTTATGTATATAACAACCAAAAAAATGCAAAATAATTAAACTGGCACTTTCCACCTGCAGTACTAAGATTCTTTATGACAAGGCATGTATAGGTGTTATGACCAGGCTCAGCATTGCACCATTAGGAGGAGGAGCAGGAGAAGGCAACCAATCCCAGATGAGGAGCAGCACAGCTGTCCAGGGGATCCAGAACCTGAAATTACACAGATCAGGGCCACAATGGAGCCACAGACCATAACAATAGTATTTGATGCAGCAGGTTTTTAAGGAAAGTACTAATGCTCTTAAAGAGGCAGAGCTTGTAGCACTTATTGACATGGTGTGAGAACCATTCAAATCCACCTGGTGTTTGACTGTTAGAATATTTTGGTTGCAAGTGGGTCAGAAAATGAAGATGAGGACTAAAATTAAAGACCTCTGGTGTCAGAAGATAACACATGTTAGACTGGAGAGACGAGGTATCACATCAATATTTCATAATCTGAGGAGCCACAATGAAGCTTCTCAGTATGTCAACCAATCACTCAGCATCAACCTTTTTGTAGACTGTGGGTGGGAACTGCCAGTGGTACTTTTTAAAAATTCCCCTTCAGTGCAATGTGTCTGTCAGCCATTGCTTTGGGACAGCAGGACTGGTAGAATTGCAGGTAGATTACTCAGAGTGAAAAAAAAGATTAATTATTAAAGTTGTACCGCTTTGACTGACCTAAAAATATGCAGCAAACTGATCCGAGGGAGGTCAGGCCTTTTGAGGTCAGAGGTTAGCTTGTAGTGTGAGAGAATACAGAGGAAGAAGAGCAGAGGGACCTGCCATCCTCCCTCATCTCAATCCTCAACCTGGAGCCTCGAGGCGATTCGCTGCTGCTGTTTCAGGCTTGGACCTTCAGCAACTAGCAGTCTCACGGCAGGAGATGTCATAATCAAAAGAGGTGTAAGTCACAATAGATTAAGGGCTGAGTCACTTGAGCTGTGGCCTTGTGGGATTCTCCTCCGTCCGGTTTGGCTGTCGGGACTAAAACCTGATCCACCCTGGACCTACGTTCTGTCTACATGTGTGAACAAACAAATACGAGGAGACACAGATGGACTGCTCAAACTCCCCTCTGGCATAAAAGAAAGATGATGGCATGAATGATGTATTGTACTGTTACAGACTACAAAACCTGACACACACTGAGGGTGCAGGGTGAAAAAAAATACATAAAGATATGATGAGACCAGAAGAAGCTCTACATTCAATTTATTTAGAAAACAATATCTGAAACCAAACAGAAAACCCCAACAGGTGACATCTTGGTTGTTGTTGTGCTTTTTACTCTTTTGCATCACTATAATGAGCTTGATATTGTCCAATTTAACCTGCACAATGGTTGTCTTGCAGCATGAAGGTTCCTGGTTTGACTCCCTTCTTTTGGTGTGAAAAATACGTTGGAGTTCCTTTAGCAGTATCTGGGCAGATAAAGTTCCTCGCTAAGCTTCAAAGATCATAATCTTTAATGCTGGGCTTTATATTTACATACCAACCGCCGTGAGATGATAACATCATCAGCATTTTGACGGAGAATTTAAACAACAACAATGGCAACAATTCTGAGAAACACGTTTGAGGGTCTGGGTTCTATGATAAAACCTTGAATTGTGAGTCCAAAACAAATAAAATCATGACCACACTTTGGGTTTATATGTACAATTAATAGTTATTTTTGGTGCAAATTGACATGATTATGTTGTAACCAACCAGCAAAAGAAAACTGTTTACAAAAATACAACCAAGTCTTCAAAACATCATCAAACTATGGATAGAGGTCATTTACTGCAAATCAAACAAACTCATCCACACACAAACATTGCAGGTTTTCCCACTGAGGCATCCAGACATCAGTTCCTCTTTTCTACTCTCAGGTGGCGCCAACTTTTTATGCACACTGCTATTCTGATGCAACCAAATCACAACTTTAAGCTGTTTGTTTTAACCATCAAACCCAGCAAAGATAAGAAAACAGCAAAATATCCAAAACTTCATCAAACTCTAAATAACTGGGGAATACAAAGTAGCATCCAATAAAAACAATGTTTAAAGGGGAATTACTGGGAACTAACAAGAATTCTGTTATGATTGGAAGAACCCGTGGTGCTATAACAGTAAATGTTCATGTTTATCTTTTGATCTAATTCCCTTTAAAACCCTTATATTTATATAAACATGTTAACCAGAAGGGAGGAACGTGGAGCTTCGTTTTCTTTCATATGCAAGCAGAAATAACCAGAACAGAAAAGTGAGCATGAAAGATTTTAGGTTGGTTTTAAATGCAGAAACAGTCGTGGCATGTCTCAGATCAGATTGTTTTTAGAGAGAAGGAATAGAAAGGCATCTTCAGCAAAAACTCTTAGTTCAACCAGAGGATCACCCAGGAACTGACAGTGAGCAGGTCTACGTTGAACCTTCATCTTAGCACGGTGGATGATGCCCAAAAACTAGATCTTAGGATTTATGTTGGCACTTTGTCTGCCGCTCACCTGAATACAGAAGCTCCTCTTCCTGGAGCTGCGGGGGAGGTGCCACACTGATTCACCGTGGATTTTATGAAATATTAACAGCTTGGAGAACACAGTACATAGCTCAAGGCCCAGAACTAGGAGGTCCGCGGGCCAGAGTCATGCCTAATGAGTACCCCTGTGCTAGATGAGGCTCAAACTGAGGACTCCATCATCCCGTAGAAGAACTTCAATGTTCATGTGGACATTATGATGACCTGAAGGGGACTCAGTAGGAGGAACAGTCTTCTTGGACTTTGGTGCAAGTCAGACTTGGAATTTATTTTAATGGTTTTTAGTTTTTAAAAAACAACTCCCAGCTAAGGAAAAATTTGTTTTGAAAACACTGTATGAGCAGCTTAAGGAGAAGATAGAAATGTGGGTTAGATCCGAACTGTTAATGATGAGATATACTTGGCAAAAGGAGGTCAAACAACCATGGAAACCAGACTTACAATGGTGCAGGAGGTCCAGAATCAACAGTGTGGGAAGGGGTGCCAACTTCCTCTATCAGAACTGCTTTAGACCACTGGTTTCCCCGATGGTCCTGGTTCTGTTGTGGAATGTGAGCCTGCCTCCTGAACAGGGTGACGTCTTTCCTGCTGACCCTTGATTGATTTTGTAAACTTTGAGAGAAGTTGTTTTAAGCAGTTTTTGGATAAAACGATGTCTAACACAGGCCATAGACCTTGTGACTGACTATCTCTGTGTGCATCCATAAAATGACTTCATATTCCAGCAATGTGGAGCAACGTCTCATACAAACTGCAGAACACAAAACAGCTGGAGGATGAGGGGAAATTATTTCATTTTTTAAAAATAACTAGCTGGTTTAATTAGCGCTTAGTGAGTAATAGTCGCTGAAATGAGTTTCTTCTGCAGGATGATTGGACTCCTCAGCCTTACGCCAGGCATACACTGTGCAACTTTAGCGCAGATCTTCCGGCGATTTCCTCCTCTGCGACCATTTTCGAAATCGCGTTGAGTTCAGCATGTCGTGCGTTGGTGGTCGTGTAGTATATAGGGGATAGCGAGGAATGATTTTTCACCTCAAGAGGAGCTCCCAATCAGCAATCATACGCTCGCTGGAAAATCAAACATGTTTGATAATCTCGTAGCTCGTAGGGGATCCTCCTCGAGGAGGACCCAGAATATCTCACACTGCGCACGCGCAGACCTGAAAGTAGTAGTAGAAGAAGAAGCCGGAGGAGGCACAGAGACGTCTGCTCGGATCGCAAATAAAAAAAGATTTAAAAAAAAGAAGCCGGAGAAGGCGAATGTATTTTTTTGTCTTCTTTTTTTTAAGAAAGAAAGAAAATTAGGCAATGGACATACAATTATGTGCACAAACAAACATGGCATAAAACAGTCAAATCGAGAAATCCAAGTAACTTTTCCAGATAACAAAGAACAACAATAAAATCATTTCTGGAGTTTCTTGTACCTCTCCACATTTCCGTATTCAAAGGCCCGACCATGTCGTGTGTAGCAAGTACAGTGTGAGCAGTCAGCTTGCATCAGAGCATCAGGTCGTATAGTCTTATAGTATAAGGAGAGATCACCTGGACTTTTAAATCTGGTCTGTGGAGCTGTTAGTAGATTCTGGTCTGCGGACCTGAGGACTCAGGTTGGAACTCTTAGTAGATTCTGGTCTGTGGACCTGAGGACTCGGGTTGGAACTCTTAGTAGATTCTGATCTGTGGACCTGAGGACTCGGGTTGGAGCTGTTAGTAGATTCTGGTCTGTGGACCTGAGGACTCAGGTTGGAGCTGTTAGTAGATTCTGGTCTGTGGACCTGAGGACTCAGGTTGGAGCTGTTAGTAGATTCTGGTCTGTGGACCTGAGGACTCGGGTTGGAGCTGTTAGTAGATTCTGGTCTGTGGACCTGAGGACTCGGGTTGGAGCTGTTAGTAGATTCTGGTCTGTGGACCTGAGGACTC
>SSNR01000121.1:1766886-1794251 GCA_006937965.1 Callopanchax toddi | reverse complement strand
CCTCTTAGTTTGAGGTCTGCTAGTCAGAGGCTGTTGATGGTTCCTAGATCACATTTTAAGTCCAGGGGAGATAAATCTTTTAAAGTAGTGGCTCCAAGATCAGGGGTGGACTGGCCATCGGGCATAGCGGGCATTTGCCCGCTGGGCCACAGGTACTTTTGGGCCGGCTGCCAGCTGTTTTTTTTTTTTTTTCGAACAAATGATTCTCGGGAGTCGGGACAGTATTAGTCTTTCCTATTGGTTTACAAAACGGGTAGACCCACCCATTAGACATGATTGATTATGGGCTGGACCAATCACAGCCCAGGGCCGAGTTCCCCTCTCAGCTGTCAATCAATCATGCAGCGAGATGAGATCGGGAAAACTGAGACCGGAAAAAAACGAAGAGGAGGAGCGGGAAAAGTTAGAACTAAACAACAAGGCAGCAGATGCTTCCAAATATCTGAAGATAACACAAATGTTTGTTGGTGTCCGTGGTGGAGCGTTCTCCTCCTCCGCTCCAGAATCACCTTCACGTTCGGCAGGTGATGAAGATGAAGAGGAGGACACCGGCGGCCGGAGGCTGGGCCGGTTCAAGAGGAGGATGAACTTCAACAGGTAAGAAGAAGTGATGAACTGCAGTCTTGGGGCTGAAATTAATCAAGTTTGGTTCATTAGTTTATTTTTGTTGAGCTTGCTAGCAGTCAGTAGTTAGGAAGCCAGATTTTATAGCTCTGTGATGCGACGGGATTTCTCTTCTTTTTCTATGACGCAGTACTGATCGTGGTCTTAGCTGTAGACCGGTGACCGGTCCGGTGGTGAAGTTAGTTTAAAGTTAATTTGTTGATAGACATTTCACCACAGTCAGTGATGGATTCTCACTGGATGTCACTAAGACGGTGGGTAGACCGGTACCGTCTACCGGAGGGCCGTGTTTGAGTCACGGACCATCAACAAATATCCAGTCGGGTTAACCCTTACAAAAAAAGTTTCTAGGTCATGTTACCAAAAGACACAGATCGATTAGTTGTCTAACTAAACTGGACTAATCAGACAGCAGTTTTTAACACATTTAATGGAAATTAAAAGTTTATATTAATATATATTTTTAGAAAATTATGGATATTTTTTCCAATAGCTTCCTGGTCATGTGACCAAGAGACTCAAAATTCAGCTCCTGTTCCTAAACTGGACTTTAGAACACATTTCATATTGTTATTAATATTTTTATTTTACATTCATTATTGTGTTCCTGTGTTTCAGAAATGTTTCTGCTGGTCACTGAAAACGACGTCCTCACTGGACTCTGACAGGGTGGCTGAAAAGAGTGAGCTGTTGAAAAAGCTCCTTCTGTAGAACGATGAGGTCAAATAACACTTAGAATGTATCAGATATTATCAGGTTAAACTTTAAGTTTAAATAGTCTAAAGGTTTTGATCCAACTTGATGCTCAGAAAATGTTTCTAATAGAATTCATTAGAATTAGTAGAATAAATATTAAACACAAACAGCTGTTTTCTTCCAGCCTTAACATATACCTGTCTTTTATAGGATGATGTCACTCATTTTCTGAAACCTGAGGTGGTTTCTTCTTGCTGAGTACAGTCTAGAATACAGGATTAAACTCTATTATAGACTAAAGATACCAGTACTGTGATCATCTGAACAAGTCCATTATTATACTTTCTCACAGTTCTGTCTGCCTATTTTCACATTTAAAGGTTACCGTGTTTGAAGAAATATTTGTTGCACCTGTTGTTACTGTTTATTGATGAAGTGAGTGTATCGTCTGTGAGATACCACTCATTCACAATCTGTCATGTATATTTTAATATTCAGCACATCTATGTTTCTCTGTTATATTTTTCAAGATCCCATCCTACTTTGTTCATTGTTCAAGTGGTTCTTCTTAGTAAGTACTGTATAAAGTTTTTGACACAAAATCTGTACACATACCAGACCAGAAAAGCTTTTCTTACCTTACTTTCTGCATTTTTCACTTTTAAAGGTCTCAATGTTTGAGGAAATGTGTTGTTCTGTTTATTCCTGTCATGAATAAATAGTTCATAAAAATATCTTGAAATTCAATCATTACTCTCTCCCCTAATTTATAGTGTGTGTGTGTATGTGTGTGTGTGTGTGTGTGTGTGTGTGTGTGCACGTGCGCGCATGCGTGCGTGCAGGTTTGTGTGTGTGCGCGTGTGCTAGTGCGTATTGTCAGCTGGTGGGCTGGTCTCCGCTCAAAATGCCCGGGCTGATTTTTAGTCCCAGTCCAGCCCTGCTTGGGCTGCATGGTGGCGCGGTTGGTTAGCACTNCTGTTAGTAGATTCTGGTCTGTGGACCTGAGGACTCGGGTTGGAGCTGTTAGTAGATTCTGGTCTGTGGACCTGAGGACTCAGGTTGGAGCTGTTAGTAGATTCTGGTCTGTGGACCTGAGGACTCAGGTTGGAACTGTTAGTAGATTCTGGTCTGTGGACCTGAGGACTCGGGTTGGAACTGTTAGTAGATTCTGGTCTGTGGACCTGAGGACTCAGGTTGGACCTGTTAGTAGATTCTGGTCTGTGGACCTGAGGACTCGGGTTGGACCTGTTAGTAGGTTCTGGTCTGTGGACCTGAGGACTCGGGTTGGACCTGTTAGTAGGTTCTGGTCTGTGGACCTGAGGACTCAGGTTAGAACTGTTAGTAGATTCAGGTCTGTGGACCTGAGGACTCGGGTTGGAGCTGTTAGTAGATTCTGGTCTGTGGACCTGAGGACTCGGGTTGGAGCGTAGGTCTTTATCAGGTCAGTAACGTAAAGAGGACCTTGACCATGTAGGGCCCTGAAAGTTAGAGTCAGGATTTTAAAATGAACTCTACATTTAACAGGTAACCAATCAGAGACCTCAGAATAGGAGTGATGTCATCTTTCCTGTTTGCTCCAGTGAGGAGCCTCGCTGCAGAGTTCTGGACCAGCTGAAGGCCATAAAGGGCTTTTTGGTTCAAACATGTGAAAAGTGTGTTACAGTCATCTAGACGGGAGGAGATCAAAGCATGAAGAACCATTTCCAGTTCAGGTTTTGACACCAACTTTCTCAGTTTGGAAATATTTCTCAGATGATAAAAACAGTTTCTGACCAGCTGTTTTGAGTGACCTTCAAGAGACATTGATTGGTCGAAAATACCCAGAATCCTCAGGTTTGACTTTATAGCAGAACTTAAATGTCCAACCTGTTGACTGATCAGAGGGACCGTCCTATCAGGGGCAACAATCAGACATTCAGTCTTTTCAGGGTTTAACTGAAGCTTCTAAAGGCTTAGAGGCTTAGAGACTCAGAGTAAAACCGCTGCTTCTCCAAATCGACAGGACCCAGTTGAGGTGGTTCAGGCATCAGGTCAGGATGCCTTCTGGACATCTCCCTTGGCAGGTGTTTCGGGCATGTCTCTATGGCAGGAGGCCACGGGTGGACCAAGAACAAGCTGGAGGAAGTACATCTCCAGGCTGCTCTGGAATGTCTGGAGGTCCCACTAGAGAAGCTGGCAGACGTGGCCAGGAAGAGGATCTGGGATTTGCTACGTGGGATGCTGCCTCCGCGACCTGAACCCAAGTAAGCAGGAGGAAAGCGAGGCGATATCAAAGAAGAGTGGAAGAGAAGTTTTCTAAAGTCAGACACAACAGAACATAGCCGTCTCATGTTTGTTTACAGGCACAGGCAGGCCATATGCTCTCCTGATTATACAGGATTTGTTCCTCATGCATCATTATGACAATAATGTTTTAATATTTTGCTCATATAGTGGTATTAAGAGACTTGTCAGAATAAGCTGAAGATCAGTCACAACCTGAGATTTTAATCAGATGATTTTATTTTGGTTTGGATCAACAAGCAACACTCTGAAAATCTCTAAGAGTTTTTCTGTTTTCTGACACTGTCTTACTCTTTGTAACCAATCAATATAGAGTAGAGATAAAAACAAGTTATGATCTCCAAACGACCAACTAAGTGGTGTAAATTGATTGTCCTGCTGTACCGCTGTGTATGTAAATGTGCATGTGTGCGCCTTCCTGTCTGTGTCGCTGTGTGTGCGTGTGTGTGTGTGTGTGTGTGTGTGTGTGTGTGTGTGTGTGTGTGTGTGTGTGTGTGTGTGTGTGTGTGCGTGCGTCCCATAGGGAGTGTGTGCTCTGTGATCCAGGTAATGCAGTGAAAACGAGAGGCGATCGCTCTCCATCCATCTTCTCCCTCTCAGTGAACTTGTTCATCCCGTCTCCATTTATTGATCGATGGGATGACGCTGAGTTGTGTTTGCAGGGTGGTCGTGACAACCTGGTGACAAGTCTCCAAAGGGGACACGGGGGTCCGACCGCAAGATATAGCAGGAAAAATCAACGGGGCTTCAGCTGCTGATTTGGTTGAAAAGACTGCAATTAACAGATGTGATCTGCTCATATCAGTAAATTAAAAAGTACACTGATAATTTTCTTTATGAGAATCACTGTTAAAACTTGTATCTGCCTAAAACTTAAAGTCATGAAGGACTTTAATTCTTGCACTGTCCTAATTTTGGAAACTATAAAGTTTTTGTAGTTATTAAGGGTCAATTTGACCCCCTAAGAAAGCATGAACATTAAAATATTTTCAAATGTACACAGAATTCAGTCCAAAGTCAGGGTAGAATATTTAGCTATGGAGAGCAATCATTTTTTTGTCTTGTAATGAAATTACAAAAAGCATTAAATAACTGTTTACACTTCCTGTTTAGACTTGACTTTTCTAAGTTATAAACTGCTCTGACTAAAAACCTGTTGAGTTACCTCCCTTGTCTTGAACTCCTTGCTCTGTAAAAGCCTAATGATTAAATTATTCAAAACAAAACAGATTCATTACTCTAAAGTTATTAAAAGTGTTTCTGTTTTTAAAAGCATTTGAACTTGTTTTAGCAGTTGCTGTCCTGTTTCTGTCCTTACATGCTTCTTCATTAAAGGTCTCATATTCTGCACTTTCTATCCACTCGGCATCATTTATTTTACATCTAAATAACATGTAAAAGCTCTGCTTTGGTCAAATGAGACCTTCGTTCCACTTCCTGAAGCAAAACTTTCCTGTCAAATTGGCGGGACAGTTGAGGAGCCGAGCTTCTTTAAGCCCCGCCCATCTCTCATTGTTGGGTCTTCAGGGGGTTTTGTGCTCGTTGGTCAACCATCTACAAAGCAACTGCCGTGCTTTGCTCGTAGCTTCACCAGGACTGTTTGCTAACGTTTGTGAGGATGAGCGCTCTCGTGGATTTTACAGGGCAGGGTGGGCTCAGGTAGCTGTAGCACCATCAAATATGCTATAACCTCTGACCCCTGACCTCTGTTGACCATCACAACAATAATCCATTTCTTTCCCAATAACTTGGAATACAATGACTCTTGGATTATGTTTTAACCTGAATCAAGATCCCTACAGGTGTCTTACTGTCCACTTTCAGGTGTCCACCTCCCAGATGATCCACTGGACACTAGCTGGTCTAATAAAACACTCTCTGTAAAGAAGTCTCTTCTGTAACACCACAGACTGGTGTTCCAACTGTAATCTCTTGTTTACAGAACATTCTCTGGTAGTGTTCCTGCTCCAAAGGTATTCGCCCTCTCATTCACTCAAAGTGTTATAATGCTTCTCTGCTATTTTACGCATTTCTACATTTATAATGTGAGTGTTTTAACGGGCGGAAGTCATATGTGAGTTGGTAACTCCCTCACAGTCCCCTATCCAATCAGAGCCGTCCACAAGTCCACTAACTAATTTTTGATTAGTACACTTAATATCTTCTGATTGGTTAAAAGTAAGATAACTCTTCTCAAAACTAATATTCAGTTCCGGTACAAATCAGTCTGTGCTACAGTCTGAATGTAGTCTGTCTGGTCTGGTCTGAGTCTGAAAGCAGCCTGAGCTGCTGTCCTTCAGAGTCTTAGCTGAACCTTCATCAGCTTTGAACAAGGCCTCTCAGTCTCTCCCTCACTACGGGAACTGATCAGGAATGACTTCACCATGCCGAGGGTGACCTCCCTTGCTGTCGCACGGATCTCAGGGCCATCAGATGATTCCCAGGTGAACCAGCTGAACTGCCTCCTCTGGGAACTGGGCCTTCATCCGGTGACCTGCTCCACCTCTGCCAGAGGCCCCTCACCCTGCTGGACCCACGAGACCTGCAACTTAGAAAGAAACCACTTTCTGATCGAGAGGTTTGCTTTGATAAAGCTTAATTCTTCCACTCTAAATTAAGCCAAACTAAATCCCATTCCAAACTCAAATTAGCCCTAAAGTGACTCTTAAAGTCACAACTAGGTTAACTAAATTAACTAACTTCCCTAGTCATGAAAACATATGCTACGGTCCGTTAAAACTCACAATTAACCATCTTTAACATCCTCAACATGTTTAAGAATATTAATTGTGTTCACATCAAACTTTCAAACTGTCTTATCTGTCTGTGTTCTTAGGTTTTTCAAATTAAACGGTTGTTCAATCTTTATGGTCTCAGCTTCACGTTATTAATAAGGTATTTCAATTCACTGTACTCTTCCAAAGAACCTAGATACCTTCAATAAATATTAGCTATTATCAGGGTTAAATGACAGTTTATCACTTTTCATTATAATCCAAAAATAAGCTTTAATATTTATATGAGAGGGTGTAGTTAAAATAACTAAGATATTTCCAAATGCTATATAGCCAAAGGTGCTCGTGATTAGCTCTTTCCTCTAGAGAGGAGTGGTCTTTTCCCTTCTTGATGTCAGCAGGGGAAAGATTTAGAAACCACCCATTTTAGCATTAGCTCAAAACACATTTCCCTTAAATGAGAATAAGGAAGTGAAAACTGTGAAAATCTTTTAGCACTTTTGAATCTCAGTCTTTGTCACTGACATAAGTGTTAAGAAAATATGCATTCATGGGACCTTTAAAATATTGAAGATGTTCTATAATAAAAAGATGACATAATTGTTAAGATCTAAATGTCTTGTTTGAGCACCAATAAGGATTGTTCGAAATGTATTCCACAGAAATAGCCGAATTGAAATGACCTCAGATTTGACCGGTACATTTGCAATCAGGATCTTTCTTGACTTATCAAAAGCTGCTGGTGCTGTGAACCAAAATGTTTAACGAATGTAAATGGATTTAAAGTTATATTGAAAACATTACAACAGTATGCAACCCTTAACGGAAGGACCCCAATTTATAGTGACTATAACTAACATGTGGTGTATCACAGGGATCTATTTTAGGACCTTTTTTAAAATATATTTTTGTTTTCCACATACAGGTCCTTCTTTCTACATTATCGTTCAAAGCAAATTATGATTTGGTTAAAAAAATGTCACAAACAAAAACCATTTTTTTCAATGTGAATAAATCTAATTTTATATTTAAAAAAATCTAAAAGAGGATCACTGGTACAAGTCTTAAGCCCCGCCTTCTGCTTTTAAAAACAAAGGGCAGATTCCTGAATAAACAAAACAAAACTCAGATCATTTATTTCAAGTGTTGACTTCTATATTTAGTTATTACCTCACTGCTACATGTTTCAATACATGGGAGGAGCTAGGTACAACCTCATGTTTAACATGTTGAATACTATGGATTTCAGTTGCTGCCAGAAAGTTACTAGGAAGTAAAAAAACAAGTTGTCACGGTTTTGCCTTACTGAAAAAAAATTCAGGACCTCCTTTGGGTCATATGTAGGAGTCTGAACAGTAACACATGTCCGTTAACAGAGTAAGCAACACATTTTGACTTCTCAGTCTTGTTTTATTTTGCAGAAACAAACCCACAGGCCCATTATTCTTCCAATCTGCGGGACATTTCAGTGGCTTTAGGACACAATCACTGCAGACATTTCCCTATTGGCCGATCGATACTGGTCGCAAGTAATCTGCAGGCAACATTTTAGCATGCAGCTCCTTATTGGCATCCTTCTCAAAAGCAGCATTAGGTTATGGATGTTGACGTCCAGCCTCCATCCTGATAATTAGTAACACTGTGTTGATTCAAATGATCCATCACGGCAGTGTCTCGCGGATAAAGCCAGTGATTTATCATCATGTGGACGGTCTCAGACATGTGTTAGATGAGCTGAGGGCACAGGATCCTGCTGATGTGATTTGCTTTAAGCTCTGACTATATTTTTTGCATCAATATTGACTTATTTTGACATTTTACAATAGTTAGACACCATAAATTCAATGCTTTCAGTCACTACTTGATTACTTTTGCTAAAGGAACCTAAAAAGGCTAAAAAAAAGAAAAAGATGATAAATTTGCACAGATAATGAAAACTTTTGTATATTGATGCAGTTCTGTGTTGAAATCAATTTCTGTCTGGATTTTGTTGATCAGCTGAAAAGAAATGTTGCTTTTTGGGAAACTCATGAAGCGTGAAACTGCACATGAAGTATCTAAATTTATTGTTGTGGGACAGTAGTGACAAAGATCTATAGGAAGCTTATGATCAGTAAAACTCTTTTGGGGCTGTGTTTTTACCCCATTACTGGGAAAGTGATCAAAAAACTTGGTACTGAGCTGATACAAAACAATGGAATTTGTTACAAAAAACTAATATGCCATTAAATGTACTTTTTCCTCTTGTTAACTTAAATAAACTCAACTCCTGTTTGTGTTGCTTTTAGTTAAAGTTCCAAGGAGCCACATCAGAGGGGTCAAAGAGTCACAAGTGGCTCCAGAGTCAAGTTTCCTTCTGTAGTTGCTGCTTTATTTTATAACGTGTTTTTAAGCAGATCTCATTGTTTTTCAAGCCAAAATAAAAGTTAATCATTGAGCACCACCTTGTTCAGATCAGTATCCTGAGGGTCAAAAGCTGCGAGGCGACAGACACCAAGCTGAGAGTCAATAAAAGCAGCAGTTGGAGGTTTTGTCAGAGACAGATGTGGCTGCAGAGATGAACCCGCGCTGCGTTATCTGTCAGGCCTCGGGCCAAACGACAGACACACAGGATACACAACAAAACACAGGTAAACTCAGACACAGTTAGAGGGATCTTTGTTCCAACAACACTTTAAAAAAGCATAATTGGTAAACTTTTTCTCAAATAAAAAAATGTATTCCCAGTCGTTTCTATTAGATGCAAAGATTAATACACTTCATGGCAAACAACTATGCAGCTAACAGATGAAAAAGTAGAGATTTTAAACAAAAAAACCCTAAAATGAAATATGTTTTATCTTTTGCAAACAATGATCAATTAGGCTGAAAGCAATGAGAATAAATATATGAAGTGAAATCTCTTATTTAATCAGATTTTAAGTCTTAGGGCAGATTTAATCACCCTTTTTTCTTTGACTCAACCATTAAACATTGTTTTAAATGAATTTGGTTATTTTGAATGCACAGATTCACAACAAATGTAATCGCAGAGATAATATGACTATGACCTAGAAAAGCGCTATATAAAACTGATGCATGATTATTATTATTATTAACTAATATTTTAACACCAACCAGTCCAACACATCCAGAAAAATCTGTTCAGAATAGTCAGATTTCATCTCATCCAGTGATTTAATTTTATTTCAATCTCCTACACTGAAAAAAAATGTAATTTTTAGAGTAAAAAACTGGCAGCTGTGGTTGCCAGAAAAATTCAGTAAAAACTTCTGTGAACATTTTTACTGAACAAACCGTGTTTACCACAGTAATACAGATGACTTGGAGATACAGATGAAAAGGCTCTGTCTCCTTTGGCTTTTCATCTGTATTATTTCATCTAATTATGATTTGTTCAGTAAAAATTTTACCTTTTGCACAGTATTTTTACGGAATTATTCTGGCAACCACAGCTGCCAGTTTTTTACTCTAAAAATTACATTTTTTTCACAGTGTAATTTGCCATAAACTCCATTTAATTATATTTTTCAGTCTTTACCTTTGTTTTTTTTCATGTAAATCCCTGCAGTCAGACACAAAGCACCTTTTTAATAAAAAGCTATAAAACCACCTCCACACAAAACACAGTACAGCATGTCAGCTGTCAGGTTTTTGAATTTGCCAACAGGTCATCTAATACACACACACACACACACACACACACACACACACACACACACACACACCTTAAGTGACACACACACATGCCCAGAAACAAAAGTCTGGCTTTTAAATGAGACAAAAAGATGAGGAGAAATCAAAGGAGTGTGTCGGTTTGAGTGGGAGTGAATCACGTTGTCATGGAAACAAAGACGGACGAGGAGGAGAGAGGAGCGTTTGTTTAGGACGACGCTCCTGAAAGAAATCTGTTGTTTGAGGTCAAAGAGGTGATGTCATTTGATAAAAGTTACATATGGACGGTGAGAGGTTAAAGAGAAAAAAGGAATTCCAGTCATATGATTATATCTGTTTTTTTAATTAAACTAGTTAAAATGTTAGAAATTTCCTTCTGACTCTTTTTAAAAAATGTTTGTTTTTAAAAACATTTTTCATCTGATTATGAAATATTTTTCTTTGTTTTAAATTTCTGACATTACTTTCTTATTGTGTGTGCATGCATGTATGTGCGCTTGCATGTGTGTGTGTGTGTGTGTGCGCGCGCGCGCGCGTGTGTGTGTGTGTGTGTGTGTGTGTGTGTGTGTGTGTGTGTGTGTGTGTGTGTGTGCAGTGAAGCCTGCTCTAAGAGGTCCAGACATGATTGTATGGTAACACTTGTAGGTCAGTACGCTGTCCTGCAGGTCCTTTTGTTCTGCAAACATCAGCTCCAGCGGAGAGACTGGGCAGGAAGGGTCAAAGGTCAATGTGATCTTTAAGGACAAAAGAAGGACCTTGTTGTTGCAGATGACCCTAATTAAATACCCCCTGCCTCTTTATGTCCTACCCCAGCTGACCTGAAGGGACTTTGCTGAGGGAAATGTGGACGGAGAGAACCGAGAAACAGGAAACAACAAGCGTTGATTTATTTAAAGGGGTGTCATATTTTCCACATCAGAATTTAACCAAAAATGGAAACTCAAAACAGCTGCTTATTTTTCTTGATGCATCTTTTATTTATTTTATAAACAAAGGCTTCTGTATCAAATATTAAAATCTATTTCACGCAATAAAAAGCAATTTTAATATTTAAAAATCATATGTGATTTTTTTCAGTACAATTTTACCTACATGGAAGGGGCGGGGCTAAACCACTAGGGGATCGCTTCTTGTGGCTCCAACATGTCATGTTCCTGCATTTAGGTATCTATGTAGGTGATTTGTAATCAAAATTGTGGGACATGGAGAGAAATAATTCATAAAAATCAGGGAAAAAAGAGAAATCAAGGTAATTCTTTACAAGAAGCAGAAACTTCAGCTTCACTAGAAAAGATTTTGAGTGTCAAATGACTCTTCAAGTCAACCTTTGCATCATTTGTGTTTGTTTAATAGAGCCAGTTAAAGAAAATGTCTATATAGGTTTAAACTTAGACTTAAGAAACAAATGTTTTCAGATTTGAGCCTAATTAGATTTTCAACTTTAATTATTCAGAAAATGTTGACTCCAGCTCATATTTTCTTTCACTATTTTCATTATTTTTGAGCTGGTGCTTTTATAGATCTATAACCCACCTTCATTCAGAATCCTTTGATTCTTCACATCTTGGGTTTTGCATGGAGTTAAAAAAAAGAAACATATATGGTTGAATTTGATGTGGAGACAGCATTTATAAAACTCTTTTCTCCTCCTCCAATCACGTCGCTCGAGGTGTCGTGTCACAGCCCCCATCCTCTAATCCTCCCTGTGATCTTTGATCTGATCTAGCTGCTGTTTAATCCTCAGGCTGCAGCTCTTTTAGCTGCGCTCAGTGTGTACTCTAAGACATAATGGCAATCAGCCAATGCATGCTGGGAAATATACAATTTGGCAGACTGAACATAATGACTTATGGGAGATGTTGAGTTAGCAAGCTGAAAAAACTGATTGTCTAGGAGCAATAATGATTTGTATTTTACATTTTCTTTTACAGTTCTAAATGTATAAAGGAAGTTTTGGACAAATGTTAAATAGTACCTTTAAGAGATGTGCATTATTCCCACCAAGACATGAAATTAAACAAATTAAAACAAGGGCATCTGGTATCATTGTTTATTTAACTTTATTTTCAAGGTGTTGATGAAATTATAGCGATTAAACCTTTATCACTTACTGTCTACAATTATTTTCAAAATATTTCAGATATATTCTATCTCTAAAGTATCAATAAACGTAAACCTTTACCTGTTTGACCTCCTGTCATCTAAATTAAATTGATGAGTTCTAAACCTGCCAGACTCCAGGTTTTGGAAAAGCTATTTACATAAAATTCTCTAACTAAAACAACTTTTGGACTAAAATCTAAACTTAAATGTAATATCTTCAACGTTTAACTAAATATTTGACTTATTTTTGGGGACTGAATGAGAGTTCTTCATAAATATGGGGAATTTGAGACAACATGCAGCTTTTTCCAGATTCTCATCCTTCAGATCCATCTTTGGACTGCAGAAAGGGGATTTAATCATTTCTGGAAATTATTGTACATTTTTCTAGTTGAGATTGGAACGAGACATTGTAATTTGCAAAGGAAAAGTAATGTTTATTAGTTGTGTTTATAGATTTTTCATATAATCACAAGACCCCATTTACACTCTCTTTGGGGTTTTAATGGATATTTCGACCTCTCGTAAAAACAAAAACCATTCCATTCCCCACCACTAGGTGGCAGAAATATTAGCATTAAAATTCAAATCAAAAACATTTTAATTATCCAAAAACAGTTACAGTTTATTTATTTATCTGATATTGTAATATTGTAATCAGGGGGGTCCACAAGTCATTTCTTCTGAGTCCAAGTCAGAACTCAAGTCTCTAATGACTAAAATGAATGTTCTCATATTGAATTCCTACCATCTAGTCAACCTGCTGTGTGAACATCAACACATGTTGAAACAGATGGTTTTAATATCAAAATAGACTTTTATAAAACTTTACTCTTAATTAAACACTACAAAAACAAATCTGCCAAAGTGTAAAATAATAAAAAACAACAAGCATGAACTCAGAATAATAATTTTCTATATAAGGCCATATGATCAGACTGATAAATACTTTAAGAGTTTGTTACTGATTTCATTGCTGTTGTTGTCCTCCTACACATTAATCACTAATGAGAAAACAAACTGCTAAACAGCAGGAATGGCAGAAGAAGAAGAGTTGAATCAAAACACACAACTATAAGATCTATTCTAAGTACATCATCACCCTTCCTGCTCTATTTCTTGCAACAAATCAGTTTGCAAACTTTTTCCCTAACAGATAAATAAATCATATTTAATCAATCATAACCTGATGCTATGGCTACGCCACCAGTCGCACACACACTGGATCGGATAAGGAGCCATTAATTTCACCTCTGATCACAAAACATTTGAAAGGTTAAACGAGATTCCGCGTGACTCTTAGTTTTCATTGCTCCGCCTCTGAGATCAGGAAGAATCAATCAATCTGTTTGTGTAAGTAACACTCTGATGTGCCACATAAAGACCGGTGGTGAGGACAGCGCTGCGGCCTGTTGAGCCTGAGAATGTGTAATGAACAAGAGGCATTCATTATAGATCACACACATCATTTATTTATCCATCTGCCCTGTTTGTCTGTCTGTGAACACACTTGTTGTCCACAGCTGGAGTGTGCGCTGCTCTTTGATTCTGTTAGTAAATGATGCTGCGTGTATCTGCTCACGCTTTGCGTGGATGTCTGATGACTCGTTGAACATTCCGAGGCAACAGAGTTCCTGCTGAGGAGACGAATCCTTTACCTGAGTATTCCTACGAATTACCTAGAGAAGTGCGCTGGCGTTCGCTGATATATTTCCATTTCTCTAAAAGCAAATGTTCCATTAACTCACTGTGTGGCTTTTATTGAAAAACATGAAAGATAAACAAACCTTTATGGAAAACACAATCAATCAAACCATGAAGGACACACCATCAGGTAGGTCTGTAACTTTCTGTGCTCTCTGTTAGGATTTTCTATCAATGCTCTCTGCTCATCTTAATGGCTTTTGAAATGCTGATATCATCAAAACGCATTAATGCCCCCCGTGAGTGAGACAGCTTGATGAGTGCCGAGCGCAGATGATGTATGGATCAAATCTTAGGAAGTCTCTCAACTAGACGGCCGGATGATCATTTGTTGTGCTTTGACATGTTTCAGATATCAATATAGTGCATTATGTCCGTGCACTTCATTTCAGCCGAGAAGAAAGACGACAAAACGTGGTTCAAAAACGAAACAGGAAGAGAAACAGATTGACGGTGAGGACTGAAGTGTTTCTCATTTTATTACTTGTGAGAAACTCAAAAAAACATGATTATAGTGAAGGAATGCATGTCGCCCATCATCACCAGAGGTATAATTTAAATGAATCTGAGAATTAAAGGAATTTTGTGCAGCTTGGAAAATGAGTCGACAGGATTCCCGGGGTTTGATTTAGTAAAAGTTTTCCAGCATCATATTTAGGATAGATTGAACAAAAATCATCACCTGAATTTATCCAGAGGTGTCATCGTTTTGGTTTATTTGTTGAGAATATTAAATCCAGACCTGCAGGCGAAGCTGACAGGAAGTGAATGGTTGCATTCTTGGTTTGATAAAAGTCGGTCTTGTCGAATCAAGCGACTGAACGCGCTGCTCGACAGGTGAGTGACAGGAACCGATGAGTGGATGTTATGCAGGCGAGTTCAGGTCAGAGGCCTCTCAGATGGAATGGTAATATGCTGCGTTTTGACATGTCCGATATCAATATGGTGCATTATGCTCTTGCACTTAATTTCAAGCAGATACATGAGGGAATATGGGGAGAAAACTGCTTAGAGTGCACAAGAGGAACTACCCCAAAGGTTTGGAAACTGGCTACAGAAATGATAATCAAAGGAAAGTGATGAGAGTCAGCTCCACTCTCTGGAGCAAGTATGAAAGTAGTTGACTTATTTACAGATTATTGAGTTTTACCTGTTTTTATAAAGTAATTATTAATAAAAATGTCTAATTTTCTTTTTTATTTGAACAATACAACTAAAAATATATATATTATTCATTTTTTAAATGTTTTTCTTAGGTTTTAGTAGAAATTTATAAATATATTTTTTCTTAAACATCATTCACTCAGGTTAAGAATCTCATTTTAAGGTGTGGCAGATGGGGGTTTAATATTTTACCAAAGTATGCTTTGACACATGACCTGGGCTGGGGATTGAACCCTGGTCTCTCACATAGAAGACAGCCTCCCTTCCCATGATCCACAGTCACCATTTTAATATTTGTCAGGTAACTTTTGTTAAGATTTTCCTAATAAACAATGTACTTATTAATGACTGTAAATTATAGGATGCAGCAATACCACTTTTTTTCAAGCCAATACGATACTTGGATCTGAGTACTTTCCGATACCGAGTACTGATACTGATACTTCTACTGCACCAAAAAATGCAATGAATGGGACGACAGGTTTTATTTTATTTTCTACTTGTTACAGCAAATGAGGGTGATTTAGATAAAAAAATTAAAATATTTATACAAAATGATCACGAAACTAAAATATGTGAAAAATAAACATTTTCTGTGAAATTATTGGACACTGTTCTTCTTTAGCCCAATAGCTCCCCCTTGCCACCAATCTAGAAACTACAACAGAACTGACAAGTCAGTGAAGCCACCATCTGACCGCAGTCAGAGCTGCTGCAGTATCGGTTCACTTTAACAAGTTCGAGTACATGGTATCGGTATCAGCCCGGTGCATTCCTAGATATAATCTTTTCCTCATATTTTTATGTATTTTCCCCCAGTTTGTCCATATTTAGGGGCTTTTTTGTGATTTGTATGAAACAGATAAATTTTAGTGATTATCACAACAATGAGTGGCTTTAGGTTGATGGTTACCAAAGTTAGGATCTGAATCACATTATGGGACTTGAAACAGGAAGGAATTAAAATGAGTTCTAAATTACTGGTAACTAAAACCATTTTTAAGGCTGTTTTCACTGTCATTACATCTTATTTACAATTTATATCAGTGGCGGCTCCAGAATTTTTTTCAGCAGGTGCTATGGGGGAGCTTAACGTTTTATTGAAGGTGCTGAAATAAGTGGTCCTGTGACCCTTCTGTTCTCTATAACAGAGGGTCTACAACCCTCAAGACCCACTAGGTTTTAGAGATTTCCCTGCTCCAACACAACTGATTCAAATGACTGAACAACCTGCTCAGCATGTCATCAAGTTCTGCAGAAACCTGTTCATGACCAATTCATCTAAATCAGGTGTCGGAGCTGGAAAAATCTGCAGGACAATGAGCCTTGAGGAGCAGCGGTGGAGACCTCTGCTCCACAACACATTCAATCCTGACCAAATATTTGAAAAATTCCATGTGATTTAATAATTTTGCATGTTACATTCATGTTTACAATCAGCACAATCATTCATATCTTCCTCTACTTACTCTGTATGTTAACCCTCAACCTGTGGCTGTGGCCTTGCATTAACATATTATGTGACAATTTGTTAAATTATCAATAATTGATAATTATGAAAGACTTTTTAATTTATATTCATTATAAAACAATTTTGTAGGTCAAATATTACCAAAATCACAAGTTAGGATTTTTTAAATGTCTAATATTTTCTTGGGGGTGCTATGGGGGTGCAATGACTAATCCAGGGGGTGCTATAGCTCCTCCTAGCTTCCCCCTGGAGCCACCTATAATTTTTACACATTTAAAGTAGTTTGTTAGAGTAATTTGTGAGCAATAAATCAAATATTAAACCAGTAAGTCTCAACTGGTGGGTCGAGGTCCTTTGGGCTAAAAAATATTTTAAAAATAATGGAATGTCATCTATTCACATTCCTTAACAGTAGGTGGCGATAATGTGTTGTTATGCTATTTAACATTCACCATTTCACACTGTAGATGAAGACCTGCACAGTTGAGACCAGTTGAGAACCACTGATTTTAACCATTTACTCAAAAAACAATATTCCCCCAAAAAGTGTGTATTTAAAGGGACTAGAGGGAATATTTTAAGTAAAAACAATCCTGCATGCTCAGTTTTAAGTGATGAAGCATTTTAAATCAAACAGAATGAGCCCACCATGGATCATCCATCATCTAGAACAGGCTGTGAGCTGTAAAATGTTCTGCAATTCAGGAGCGAATGTCCCGCGCTGTCCTACGGATGTGACGTCAACTGATGCTGCTGCGCGTTCTGGAAGCTAAAAAGTAATAATAAATGTATATCCAGTAGGTGGCAGCATTGCACCGTTGTGTTGTGTTGCTGGTCGATGGCGGACTTCCTTCGTCTGAATCAGTGGTTTTTCTCATCAAACTGGTGTTATCTTGTTTCTGGAGCTGAAAACCTCTCTGATGGATTATAGGGTTCCACAGAGCTAAAGGTGCTGTTCTAGGCGACCGCACAGCGATCTGTCCATGTTTATGGGTCTCTGGACGATAGGCCTCAAATCCCCGACTGTTTCCTGGACCTCAGTCCGCTTACAGTGCACCAAAGGCGGGTGTGCAGCGCACGCTCCTCCGGGTGTTCCGGAGCTCCACTCCGTGATGCAAACTTGAGAAATCTAGGGTGATAGAGGCGGCGGGACATGATTCTATCACCCTAGATTTCTCAAACTCACCTCCAGGAGTCAGAGAACACCGACTGATTAAAGCTTTCAGCGATACGGAAGACTGGAACATAGCAGCTAGCGAGATTAGCTCTGTTGGATCGGCTCCTGCGGTCTGTGTGTGTGTGTGTGTGTGTGTGTGTGTGTGTGTGTGTGTGTGTGTGTGTGTGTGTGTGTGTGTGTGTGTGTGTGTGTGTCATGGGGCATTGTTTTACTATATTTCCTTTTGTATTATTAAAATGTATTTATATTTATGGAATCATGTCTCCGGCTGCCTTTGGTTGAACCTTTATGAGATAGGTGAGAAGTTTGTGCGCGCTCCCGTTCAAGGCTGCAGTTATTCGCAGCGCCAGCGCTCATGAGGTTTGTTTTTCAAATCTTCCCTCTTCTCCCTTTAATTTATGGAATTATTATTTAGGGCTGAATCCTGTGATGTGTTAGAAATTTCTTCTCCTTCTTTTCTCTGTGATTTTCCAAATGATCTCCTAGATCAGAGGTGCCCAAAGTTGGCCCACTGATTATTTAATTTGGCCCTCCTGGCCCTCTGTGGGGTACCCTGGATGCTGGGTGAACAATGACCAGTAATCCAGAAACTCACTGTTTCCCTCAGCCAATTCAAAATTATGTAAACAGGCCCAATGATTCTTTACTGGGCTGCATACAGCCCTCACTCATTGTGCCAACAAAATATTAGAAATGTCACAATTTAAAATCAAAATTGAAATACAAGTAACTACAAAGGACAGTTAGAGTAGATTTATGCAGGCATGTACTTTTGCACACTTTATAAAACCACAAATAGTTATATTTTGTCAATGTATGTAATCTCCCATGAGCCTTTGCTGCTGGACCAGACTAGATCAAACTTGCTCCAAGCTCACGGGTAACCCTCTGGCCGCGAGCCTAAGCAGCTATTATCAACATGGAGCGTCGTCGTCAGTGGCACACAGACTAAAGGTATTTTAAAAATGCTGGGAGGAAGACTATTTTTTACAGATATCAGTGGTAAAGCGGTCTGACTTATTTGTAACCAGTCCGTTTCTGTACCCAAGGAGTATAATATTCGTCGTCACTATGAGACAAAGCACGCAGGATTTTCACAATGCAAAGGTGATGCCTGAAAGAAAAAGACCAGGGAGCTGCTAGCTGCTAGCACTACATATGATTACAAATAACAAAGTCAGTAGTTTGTTCTAAATGCTTATACAGTATGTGACTTACCGCCGGTATAGGTCATATTTTGATTAGTGTTCTTTAAACAAACAGGATGGTTAAATAATTGCAAAATGAATAAAAAGTAGTGTTCTATACTTCATCATTAGTATTTGTATTTTATAAATACTACATTCGGCCCGCGGCTCTCTGATAGATTTTCATTTTGGCCCTCTGAGGGAAAAAGTTTGGGCACCCCTGTCCTAAACTTTGTTCCTTTTTCCTCTTTATTTATCCATCTTTACCATATCTTAGGATCTGTTCTTTTTATGTTGTTATGGCTTCAGACACTAACTTGGCACAAGGACGACATTCATGAGCAGCAGCTGTCAGTGACAACTACTAACTGTATGTCACCACAGAGTAACAGGATAGTGTTTAGCTGAGCCTTTGGCCCATGTGCCATATGTTCTCCTGCAGCTCCAGGTTCAGCTCAACTAGAAAGACTGCACTGTGTGGAACACTTCCAATTAACTCGGCCTGAAACACTGGTACCATAGGAAGAGGTGGTCATACAAGTTTTATTATTCTTTTAAAGCCTGAAGTATAAAAACATTGGAAAATGTTTTATTTAATATTTATTGGATTATAATAATATAATATTGCATATTAATTTATTTTGTTGTGTAATTATTGAACAATTCAACAATAAATTGGCACTTGAACCCTGCAGTACTCAGACTGTCCACCAGAGGACAGAAGACATGAACAGAATGTACTAATCCTGTTAAAGAGGTGACGCTGTTAACTACCTGCTTCTCTAATAAAAATAAAATACTAAATACTAATTTTGAGAGAGAGGGGAGAGAGAGAGAGAGAGAGAGAGAGAGAGAGAGAGAGATGAGAAACTGGGGTGTATAAAGAACCCTAACCCTTTTTTCTTTATTTTCCACCTTTGACCCTTTAAGAACTCAATATTTCCAAAAAAAAAATGCAAAAACTAATAATATTCTCTGTTTTTTGGGAGGAACATAACCTTAAAGGCATTAAAGTTTCTGTAATCAGGAGGAGAATCTTTAAAACAAATCATTTATTGAGTTTGTCCCACCCAAACCTGTTCACAGGAGTTAGAAGCTCGTCTTCTGGTGTCTGCTGCACAGTGCAAGGAATTTTAGATTATTACCTAAGTCTGGCATATTATACTAGTTTCTGTGCTTTATATGGATTTAGTTATAAATAATTGTACACTCAGAGAACATGAAGTCTTCAGTTAAGAAGGCTCATGGATGAGAGGAGAAACAAGAGAAGTCCAGTTGTCTTTTTTCATCATTTTAAAGTTGATCATGTCCAATAATTTCTCATTCTAATGTTGGAAAAATCACTAAAACCTACATTTAGACCATTCTTAGAAGCTTGTGATCATTTTTATACCAAATAATACAATAAAAAGGTAAACGAAGGCTAAATGTAAAAGGAAATATGTTAAATGTTATCATTTGAATTCTTCAAATTATCCCATTTCTGAGACTTTTCCATTTTTATTAGTAAAAACAACAAAACTGAAAAATCCATGATGTACAAACACATTTTCTGGGTGTACACGATGATGAAGCTCATGGTATAAATTTGTACTGAGAGGCATTAAAACTGTCACCAAACATAATCAATATCCTCTCCTTCCATTATCACCATAACAACCCTGTAAGTGCCCATCATCATCCACCCTTCATCCTCCAATCAATCAGACCCTTCCCACAGATATCCTCCACATCACGGTCATCCACCTGATAAATAATTCAAACACCTGATTGGCCAATAAGGATCAATTAACCAATTAACGGATTTCCACAACATTAGAATCTTTATTTTCTTTCTTCGGTTTTTCTTTGAGAAAATCTGAATTGCTGGGGGTGTTTTTGATTGACAGGCCACACTGTAGCCATCACACTTGTCACCTCAGGGCAAAAACAAGAATGGTCCACGTGATCAGAAGTGCCGCTCTCTCGTATTCACAGTAATTGTAAATTTGCTTCAGCTGAATCCTCAGGTGACAGAAGTTACACTTTAAAAAAAAGATGTGGGCTAAAACGTAAACAACTCCCTAGTTTTCCATTCTCTTCTTTTTTTGGATTCAAAGTGGAGCCCAAGCAGAAATGTTGGAAAGTTGTAAGTTTTTTTCTGTATCAAATATTCTGGTGCAAGTAAAAAGAAATTAACTATAAATACCCACATGGCAAAAGTTTATGGACTCCTGTTCAACAACTTTGTTTTTAAGGTGAGTCTGCTGTAAAGGTTTGTGATAAATGTTGAATTTGAGAAAAGCTAAAAACTTCAATCTGAAGAGGCAGCACTTTGTTAGCTGTAGCTACTGATAGTATTTTACAAATCTTCTAATAAAAATATCAAATGCAGCTGCACAGCTCAGATGTCTTGAAAAGTTTGTAAGAATAAGTTTTATAGAGCTGGTATTTTATGCCCCTATCCCAAACAGGTATTTATATACATTAAATATTTGAAGATAACCAGTTTGTATTGATTCCAAAACATCCATAATGGGATTAGATTGGTGGAGCAGCTGTTTGCTGAGGCAGCTTTGAGATTAAATCTAGATGCATCAATCAGTTTTTTACATATTTGTCCTGATAAAATATGATCCGTTTAACAATTAAGTGAAAAATCTGCAACCAGCTGTTTTTTTCTTCATGTATCAACTTAAAGTGTCTGTTTGTGTGTAAAGAATAGATTTTCTGTGCAACATTTCTTTCATTCTGCAACTCTTCTTCTGCCACCATTCCTGCTATTTGATAACTTCTGTTTAAGAGAACTGCAGCAGCGCTCGCCGAAACAGGAAGTGTAGATCTAAGTGATCCACCTTGGTCCTGGTCTGGGGACTGACCCAAAGTTACCATGCCCGATGGCCAGTCCCAGACGTAAGCAGCTCGTGAGGGGCCCGCGCCGGTCGATCCAGACACGCCTCCCTACCCTGTACACAGGTCAGTCCGCGGACTTCGTGCACAGCACCTGGTCCACTGGGATGCACGTGTTTTTGGTGGGGATGCGGTGCTATTTCTGCACCCTTGAATCAAATTATTGGTGGAGACAATTCAGTGATTGCTGGGTATTGGTGGGGACACATCAGCACCTCCGCTCATGCCAAATCTATACGCCCATGGTTTCAGTCCATTGGCGAACAGCGTGGGTCAGCCATCTAGCATTTATATACAGTATGATATCTGTGAAGACATACACCTGATGAGTCTTGACACAAATGGCTGCTCCAAGGATTTGCTGGTCAGCCAATGAGCCATTTCACCTCTGATTTCTCCAGATGAAGATTGTTCAGAAGACCTAAACAAAGTCATATTTGGAGGATTTTAATTTATTCATACTTTTTTTGCAACTCATGCTGGGCTTACAGCTAACGATTTTCACGGTTGCAGACTAAAGACTGCCAGTCTTTAGGAATCTTATCGGAGTCTCTGCGCGCTCCCGTCGTCGCGGTCGTTAGATGTGAGGGGATAATCTGCAGTCGGCGACCCGACTTATGCCAGTCTTTCATATCCAACCTGCTAGATATTTTTTGTAGTCGGAGTGACGTACAACAAGCAAGAACCAATAGGATTCGTTCTCACTGCAGAACCAGGAAGCCCTGTCAGTCATAACCCAACAAAAGACCTTGCTGTTCCGTTTATGCAGCCAAGATCGAGCCCACATTCTGACGCTTTCTCTTCTTTTTCTTTTCACTACAAACGACTGCAGTGGCAAAAGCTAAAGTAGCTAAAAGCTGCTTCTCCTCCATTTTTAACTTCTGCAGAGTGTAATAACTTGGGAACTGGACTTACCTGTTATTATATCCATAACAGCAAATGAGGAGACCCAGCGTTCATCTTGGAAAACTTTATTGACAACACAAAACCCGGACATTCTCCGTCACAACAGGAAAAACTCGGATAATAAAATCACCACTAGATGGCGCTGTGTAACCACAACTAAACTAGAATTGCCCAGCAGAACAGTTATACTCTCTTTATATCAACATAATATAGTATCACTATATCACACAGAGCATGATGGGAGGAATTTTGCAGGAATGAAATCCTGACATAATCTAGTTGCAGTCTTGTGATTAGTGTTCCTACAAGATTCAGTCTTTATAAAATCTTTAGTCTGAGACTAGTCGACTGTTAACCCGAGTCTTTAGATGTGAGCTGATAATCTTTTAGAGTCTTTTCAAAATCTTGTCAAAGTCTTTAGGTGTAAGCCCAGCATTAGGTGTGATGTGTATCCCGACTTGAGTCTAAATTTAGATGCATTAGTCATTTATGTATTTGGACAAATACAATTTAATCCATTTAGTGATAACATGACATTTCTACAAGTAAGTTTGTTTTCAAGGCTTCTGAAAAATCAGAATGTCATCAACACACAACTCTTCTTCTGCTATCATTCCTTGTTTTTAGTGGTTAATGTTTTCTTATTAGTGACACCTGCTGTTCAAAAAAAGAACTGCGGCAGCACCATCAGTACAAATAGCCACAAACACTTGGAACATGTTCTACACCTTGATTTTCTAGATCAACTAATATTCCAGAAGAACATTGATTAATTTATGTTGTAGTATTTGGATTTTATAGAAAAATGGCTCATTGCTACAGAACAAGTATTTAACACGTCTGCTGTTTGGCAGGTTTTATTCATAATTCTTTTAGTATTGTTGGTTAATTGTGACACAGGTTTTATGAAAATGTTTTGAGCAGTCATTTTAATAATGAACTTTGGATAGCATCCTTTATGGATGTATTTGGCAGATACTTTGATCCAAAGTGATGTACAATTATTAACCTACAGGGCATGTTGTGATCTGCCAAAGTACACAGAGGAAACCTATGGATAGGGAGAACATGCAACTCTATGCAGAAAAGCTGCAGCTGGGATTTGAACCTGTGACCTTCTTACTGCAAGGCAACAGTGCTAACAACTGTGCCACCATGCAGCCCATTAGGTTTGTCTTATTTTGCATTAAATCTCAATGTGTTCAGACAAACATTGTGATTAGGGGTTAAATCGTATTGCTCATGTATCATTAATGGATTGTAATGTGTTGAATCAGACTCATAAAATCACAGTATTTGTTATTAGGATCTGAATCATGTTGTGTGACTTTCAGTTTATTGTTAATAGACTTTAGGAAAAAATCTGGGTCATCAAAGCTGGCATGTTGTTCGGTGTGAGGAGGAGGTCAGAGATTTAGGGAATTTAAAGTTATTATTTTTTACATTCTTTATCTCTTCTCCTCCCTTTTGACAGGTTGTATTTTGTCTTTTTTTTCCTTCCTCTGGTTTGACTCCTCACTCCTTGTCCCATCATGCCCCCCCCACCTTACCTTGGAATGGATGTCATTAAATATTCACAGCTCCATTTCGAGCTAATTGTCCTCAACATGGCAGAAAGCAGAGGAATGAAATTAACCCATTAGCTTAGAATTGCTTTCATCAGAGCAGAGTGGTGTGTGTGTGTGTGTGTGTGTGTGTGTGTGTGTGTGTGTGTGTGTGTGTGTGTGTGTGTGTGTGTGTGTGTGTGTGTGTGTGTGTGTGTGTGTGTGTTCTTCTGCTAGCCATCATCTCTTCCAGATTATTCTGAGACCTGATTGGATTATAAATGTTGTTTGTTGCTTTTTGTGTTTCTTTTAATTCCTCTTTTCCTTGATTTATTTTAAGTTTAATTTTCCTTCTGTTTCTTCCTTGTTAACATATGTGATAATCCATAATATATCCTACAGGTTTTAATTTCTCTACTGGCTAAATGCTCTGCTCTGATGTGTGCGTGCATCTCCATGAGGTGGCACTTCTCCAAGAGCAACCACATTAGAAAATTTTAACTAAAAAATTAAATGCATGAACATCATCCTCCAGATCACTGTGCATCCTCCAGTTAACACAAATGTGACACTTTTCATGCAGTAAACTTTTTCATTTTTATTTCTGTCCCAATTCAGCTAATGCTTCATTCATCAAGTTTTGTCATCATGATGTTTAAATCATAAAACTTGTTTAATGTAAACGCTATCACAAAATGCTCAAATACACAGAATTTAATCGTTTGAATACTCACTTTAGACTCATTGTACTCTATGGAGTTCGAAATCCATAAATACTTGAGTTTTGATGAGGTATTTTTGCGGTTTTGAAAGCACAAAAACATGTTTGAGACAGTGAGGTAAAAGGAGAGTTTGGAGCACAAATTGGTTTCCATTAAAACATTGTCATTTATCATAATACAAATTTTAATAATAAACTCAAATACATGTGGAAAACACTGGTAAAAAGTTGTAACAAAAATTCCTTAGGCTCATTTAGGCATATTTTTAGGTTGTTTTTTAGTGTGAATGTTCATATTTACTGATATAAGATCTTGAAATGCTTGAAAACTGATTTAATTAGAAGGTTTTTGAACCCTGATTGTAGAACCAGCAACCAAAATGAATGCAAACAAAATAATAATGTTAAAGTGATAATATGCAACTTTTTCATATTTTTAAATCTTCTCCTTGAGCCAGTCTGTGCTAATCTGACTCTTTACAGAGTTAATGAGAAGTCACTTAGCCCCATCTGGTGGTTACAGCCGGAAAACCACGATTGCAAGATCTTCGTCGCCGTCACGGTACCCAGGAAGTCACGTGTCTCACGAGGGTTAGGCTAACCCAAAGTGGCTAGCTGTTATGCTAGCTCTGGAGTGTTTTTAGCTCATGATTCCTGATTTTTCCATCTCTCCCTGCTTGAACACAGCTGATTTCTTTGAAGGAGTAAATAACCGCTCCTGTAGAAAGCTATGAAGGCTGAGGAGACATTTTAACAGGTAGATTTAGGCGTTTAGAAGCTGAAACAATATGCTAACTTGTGTAATGCAGTGATTTAAAACTGACACCAGAGGGCGCCCAAAACAAGCTAAACTGCATATTATCACTTTAATCTAACTTCAGCCCTGATTTATTTCATATTCTTGTCCTGGTCTTAGACCCCCCCCCCCCCCCCCCCCCCCTTTTCTTTTGTTTAGGAAAATCTAAAAACAATCTGGAAAAACTGACATAAACATTCATGTAGGTGACAGACCTTAAACTGCCCTGATTACAGCAAACAACCAAGAGTAGCTGTCCATGATGAATCATTTTACAGTATTTGTTAAAAAAAGAAAACTTGTTAATATTAGTTTAAAAAATTTAATTTTTACAGTAAAAAACTGGCAGCTGTGGTTGCCAGAATAATTACGTAAAAAATCCTGTGCACATGTAAACAATTTGACTGAACAAATCATAATTAGATGAAATAATCCAGATGAAAAGCCAAAGCAGACGGAGCCTTTCCATCTGTATCACTGTGGTAAACACGGTTTGTTCAGTAAAAATGTTTACGCTTCACAGGATTTTTTACTGAATTTTTCTGACAACCACAGCTACCAGTTTTTTACTGTAGAAAATACATTTTTTACAGTGTTACTGCACAAACACTTAACTAATCCTTTCTTATAGTTTTTGTTGTCCAGTCCTCTAGATTAGTTTTACATTGTTTTTTTCTTTTCTTTTCCTTCTTGTTTGTTGTTTTTGGTCACCAGCAGCATCTCTTGAAGCTCAAGTCGATAGCCCTCAGTTGAATGTATTGACAGGATAAAGTGGTCCTACTTAACCGCGCAGAGCGGCTCGCTCTCATGACGTCTCCAGAGAGAGAGGACGACTGAGGAGATAGGGGGGGGGGGGGGCCACCAGCAGCCTGAACCGTTGACACAAGCCAGGATGGATCTTCCCGACTCTCTGAATGTTGCAGCTGAGACTCATCAGACCAGATTTCCAGTCTCTTCTGGTCCAGTTCTGATGATCCTGTGTAAATAATTGTCTTGTTTCCTGTTTTTAGCAGACACAGAAACAGTGGGTAGAGGGTGATGTGGCCAAAAATGAATTGATCGTGGCCTTGGCCCCTGTCTGACTCTGAGTTGTTGTGGTTTAGAATCTGCAGACCTTGGTTGTAACCAGTTATGAGCTACTGTGCCTTTCTATCCTCTAGTCTAGAACCAGTCTCTGTAAACCCTAGAGATGGTTGTGGGTGAAAATCCCAGATCACCAGCCCATCGATCTGCTATCTGTTCTCCTTCTTCTCTATTCTGATGTTTAGGTTCAACTCAGGTCGAAGTGCCTCAATGCATCAAGTTGCTGCCATGTGATTGGCTGATTAGATTTCTTTAGTTTTTTTCTGTTTTTGAACATCCTTCAAAGAATAATACACTCGTCTTCAGTCTACACTCATTTTCAGAGTAATTCCTTTGACAAGTATAACTTAAAGTTAATTTTAGGGAGAAAATAATATAGTTATTATAGTTTTATCTTATTTCCTCTGATGTGAAAATATCTGATGTCACAGCCAAAAACTAACCAATTGTCATTAAAATTAATAAAAAAATTCAGTTGAAATGATCCGGATCAATTAAAACTATATAAAATGATTATACAAATTATTCTACATGTGTTTTCTTTAGTGTGTTTTTAAATTCAAAATATAAAAAAATACTTTATTTCAACAAATGTGCTGAGTTACCC
>SSNR01000121.1:1720392-1766876 GCA_006937965.1 Callopanchax toddi | reverse complement strand
CCCCCCCCCCCCCCCCCCCGGGACTGAGCTCCTACCTGTCTAATTAAGACATTGCCTCATTTCTCCCTCATTAGTGCTAATTCCTCTTCACCTCCCTCACTCTTTGTTTGGTTTCCATTCTTTAATTTTTTCTCCTCCATTTTGCTTCTTCTCCCCACAAAAAACAACAAAACCTCACGTCTTCTTTTCTATTTGTTTTCATTTCACTGTTTCTGTTGCGGTGGATAAATTAAATTTGATAAATGAGTCAATCTTTAAATATTAATTATGTATTAATTACATTCACAAGGCAAAACAAACCTTGCTTAATGATTTATGAGAATCAGTCCCACTTTACTCCAGATTTCATTGTCCAATGAGAATCAGGAGAGAGGAGGGAAATGGAAAAGCTGGCAAATTAAAACAATGAAACAAAATGCGATTAGAGAGGCACTGAGTGTTTTTCAGAGTTGCATCGTTGCTTTCAGGCTGGAAAAGCTTCAATGCAGTGATCTAAAACTAAAACAACAGTCAAAACATGGAGCAAAGTGATGAAATATAGTTTTTATTCTTCTTTTTGTCTATATTGACCTCTAATCTGCAAGAAACTGAGTTGCATCCACAGCTTTATGCATCCAATTCATGTCCTCTTTGTGAAAAATGTTAAATTCTCCAATTTTTTTTAAATGTAATCACAATTTATATCAGTGCACATTTATGTAAATATCACACCAATTAGTCCAAGCTTCTTATTGTGCACAAAGTTACTTGAATATTTTGTTAACATTCTCACTAGTAATTTTAAAGTTGCATTACTATTATAAATAATAGTTCATTTAATGCTGTTTTCTGTTTGAATTAATTAAATAAAACGTAAGCTTTACAGCTGCAGGTGGTTTATGCTTATTTTAAAGAATATAAAGGTTGCATTAAGCCCAAATATGTAGCATTAGTTATTTAGTGCAAAAAGATTTGTAGACAATATTGATTCTGAGAAGTGTGGTAAAATTAGAATTTGTTTTTAAATATTTGTTAAAATGTATTTGTTTTTTGTGTAAGTTGCTATATTTTCAGCCACCAGCAGGGGGCGGTTTAGCCCTGAATCTCCTGCGCTAGCATAGAACATTTTAGCAGCATTGATTTTTGTTATAGATCTGCAAAAATAGTAATGATGTATATATTTAAAATAATATTAATGTAAATATTTTAGCAACTATCAACAACTATCTGAGATGAGTTTTAAACACACATTTTGATCAATTAGAAAACTTCTCATACCATAAAAATATTATATTGATGTTTTTCTAATCACATTGTTCTTTATTTATGACCATATGTTCTTCATTAGAACCTTTTTCAGACAAACTGTAGGTTTTATTTGAATCTCTGACAATAGAGTGGAGATTCTCTCAATGCATTGTGGGTAGCAAATTACATTCTGGGAAGCTGCTCTCAGGTCAGCAAAGCCAAACTCTATATACTGGTATATCACACACACACACAAATGTATGCACATGCATACATTTTTACATATATGTGCGTGTGTGTGTGTGTGTGTGTGTGTGTGTGTGTGTGTGTGTGTGTGTGTGTGTGTGTGTGTGTGTGTGTGTGTGTGTGTGTGACTGATGCTCATTTACACACTCTGTCACATGACACAATCTCCCGCACTCTGCTGTTACACACACTTATCACCTGTTCCCCTGATAGGTGGCGGTCTCTTGGGCAACCTTCCATCGCTTTACACACACACACACACACACACACACACACACACACACACACAGTGAGACTCCCAGTGCTAATAAATATTTCAAAGGCGGAAAGTTTAGTAAACAAAGGTGTGTGCGTGTGTGTTTTGTGTGTTGTGTCTCAGGTTCTGAGCGATGCTGAAAAAGGTGTCATATTTGCCTTTTTCCCTTCTCAGTTTCTTGTTCTTCTTCTGTTTCTTCGAGTCAGACTCGTCTCTGAAATTTGACCTTGTGGTCCTGCAGTTTTAACCAAACAGACACTGACCACCACTGCATCCTGTGTGAGGCAGAGGAGAAGGGAGAGGTGGGCCCGCAAACCACAGGCTGCAGTATCAGCAAACACAATGACAGTGAGTCTCTCTGTGTGTGTCTCCATGTGAATGTAAAATATTCAGTGTGTGTATGAGTGTGTGTGCATTTTGATGTGGGAAAGGAGAGCTTTGTTTTGGTATAAAACCCTGATTTGTAGCTACAATTAGTTTTTTTACTTCTAATGTGATTACACACATTTTAGATGAATGACTTTCCCCAAAACTTTAAAATACCTTCATCATAAACTAGATTGAGTATTCGAAGCAGAGCCTCTAGAGTGGTATACAGGTGTTCACAGCTGCAGAATAAAAATGTATGAAAGTGGAATAGGAGAGGAAAGTTATACTTCTCTGAAAACGTATAGAAATTATCAAGATTTTATTATAAAAGTATCAAAAACTTGTTAAATGTTCAGACAATCCTTTACAAGAAGATAAAGCTTGTTTACTTCAAAAAGTTCATCTACTGAACAATGAAATCAAACCTTCATTCATTTATTTATCTCACCAGATATTTACTGTTGTTATTTTCTGAATAATCAGTCCAACTTCATTTAAAATTTACAGTGCGTTACAGTAAAATGAAATAACTAAAATAATAAAAACAACGTTACAGCATAACGCCACAAAAAGTTAGACATAAATTTGATACAGCCCTATATTTAAAAACAAATAATCAAGTAAAAATCAAAATCTCACATGGTGTCAACAGCCAAGGTGAAGAGACGAGTCTTCAACAGGGTTTTAGATCATTCCAGATTTTAGGAACGGCTACAGCAAAAGTAAAATCCCCTCTGAGCTCATGCTGAGTCGTAGGAGCATCTGATCAGCTGATCTGAGATAATGGGAGTGAGTATGAGACTGTAGCAGCTCAGACAGGTAGGATGGGGTAAGGCTAATAAAAGCAAATATAAGAACTTTAAAATTAATCCTTAAAGGGACATGAGTTAAGATTTTAATAAAAATAATAATGCATGCTCAGTTTTAAGTGATGAAGCATTTTAAATCAAACAGAATGAGTCCACCATGGATCATTCCATCATCTAGAACAGGCTGTGAGCTGTAAAACGTTCTGCAATTCAGGAACAAATTTCCCGTGCTGTCCTATGGATGTGACGTCATAATAATAAATGTGTATCCAGTAGGTGGCAGCGTTGCACCGTTGTGTTGTGTTGCTGGTCGATGGCGGACTTCCTTCGTCTGAATCTGGTTTTTCTCATCAAACTGGTGTTATCTTGTTTATGGAGCTGAAAACCTCTCTGATGGATTATAGGGTTCCACAGAGCTAAAGGTGCTGTTATAGGCGACCGCACAGCGATCTGTCCATGTTTATGGGTCTCAGGACGATAGGCCTCAAATCCCCGACTGTTTCCTGGACCTCAGTCCGCTTACAGTGCATCAAAGGCGGGTGTGCAGCTCACGCTCCTCCAGGTGCTCCAGAGCGCCACTCCGTGATGCGAACTTGAGAAATCTAGGGTGATAGAGGCGGCGGGACATGATTCTATCACCCTAGATTTCTCAAATTCACCTCCAGGAGTCGGAGAACACCGACTGATTAAAGCTTTCAGCGATACGGAAGACTGGAACATAGCAGCTAGCGAGATTAGCTCTGTTGGATCGGCTCCTGCGGTCTGTGTGTGTGTGTGTGTGTGTGTGTGTGTGTGTGGCGGGGCATTGTTTTACTATATTTCCTTTTGTATTATTAAAATGTATTTATATTTATGGAATCATGTCTCCGGCTGCCTTTGGTTGAACCTTTATGAGATAGGTGAGAAGTTTGTGCGCGCTCCCGTTCAAGGCTGTAGTGCTGTAGTGCGGCGCTCATGTTTTGTTTTTTATTCTTGACTCATGTCCCTTTTAAGTGAAGAAATGCATTCATGCATTAGTGCTCTCTGGAGATGGATGATGGAGGTCAAACTGACCTCTGTACACAGTGTATTACAGTAATCCAGTCAAGCAGTAACAAAGGATTACTGTTTAAAATGCTGCTTTGGTACCATTGGCTGTTTTAGGAAGCTGGACAAAGCTGGTTGTCAGCTAGGTTTTTGGGAGGTAGAAGCTCAGAATATTGACAGGTCGTTGGAGAGTTGTCGTTTCGATCCCAGCTTCTGCCAGTTCACTTTATCGTTGAGTCATTGAGCAAGACCCTTCATCCACCCTGCCTGTTGGTGGCGGTCAGAGGGTCCGTTGCTGCCTGGTGTACGGCAGCTTCTGTGACAACAATGTAGCTTACCGCCATCAGCCTGTGAATGTGTGACACCCTTCATTTAGTTTATGGACAGTGGCACAATAATCAGTTAAACACCGTAAATGGTCTCATGAAATGTAAAGGTTTAGAAACAGGTGACCCAAAAGACAGGTTTTCCTGTAAAAACAACTTTACTGTACTGTAAAGTTAACACTAGTAGCTCATCAGTTCATTCACTAATAAAGGAGTTTATTATTATCATCATTGTTAAACAGCATTCAGGAAGCAGGAAAACTGACGTCTCATTGATGTCTCACCCTGCAGGGAGGGATGTCTTCAGACCACATACAGCCTGGGACACTTTAGTTTCTCTGAGAATCTAATCATGTTTTTAGATTTTTATGTGAAAGACATGTAAGTTTTCCTGTTATATGTTTACATTATTAGGAAAAATGTACCAAAGGCTCCATTTTTGATCCCAAACAGCTCTGCTGGATTCACAATCTCTCATGCAAAAACTTTATTTTAAGCATATTGATTTTATGAGTGTAAATTCATGTTTATTCAGTTCTTTTTGTGTGCAACCGTTTGTGCTGCAACATCAAACTGTCACTGAGAAGTCTGTGACTCGAGAATCCCCCGAATCCCCACAGCAGAGTCAAAATATTACCATACTGCTGCTCACCAGCTCCAAGTAAATAAAACATTAAAGGCGCACAGATTTGGCTCACAAATTTGAAGAGGGGGAAAAATTTAAAGTGCTTAATACTTAATACACTCTTTACAGTATGTTCTGTTGTATCAATACGTAATGAGGACTAACTGCTGGTCCATTAATCCACGTTTTCTCCTGTTCTGGGAAGAAAAGGAAGTGTGGAAAGTTATTGTTCTGAAATAAGTGAGAAAAATGTTGATTTTATTTGATGTTTTTAAGAAAATAATGCTTCAGATTCAATCAAAAACAAAGCAGTCCTAGAGTTTCCTCAGCTGACTTTTTATATACACATTTTTATTCAAAAAATCAATAGCATAATGACAATTATTTATTAACCTTTATTTAAGGAAGGTCCCATTAGGATTCAGAATCTCTTTTAAAGAGAGTCCTGGACCATGTTGTGATCTGTGGGGGAAACCTGGAGAAAACCCACACATGCACGGGGAGAACATACAACTCCACGCAGAAAGGCCACAGCCGGGATCTGAACCTGTGACCTTCCTGCTGTGAGGCAACAGTGCTAACTACTGCACCACCATGCAGCCAAAATTGCTGAATTAAATGTGAGAAAATCAACATATGAGGTTGAAGGTTGGAAACATTTTTAATACTTTACAGTTTTAATTTTGAAACTGTCTCTAAAGGTTTTAACTTTTTGAAAAATGTCATTTTTTCTTTTCCAGACTTCTCTTTCTATTGATTGGATGAAACACACCGAAAACAAAGAATGAAGAAATAGAATTATGGGAAGTGTAGGAGGAGGAGATTAAAAGGCAGCACTGATGGTGTGTGTGTGTGTGTGTGTGTGTGTGTGTGTGTGTGTGTGTGTGAGGTGACAGCAGCGAGAGCAGGAATAGTGAAACTGTAGCTGAACCCTGAATCCCGCCCGAGGCCCACACAGGATGGGGGGGGGGGGTGAGGATGGATGAGGGAGGGGGGTTTGGGGGTTTTTAGAGGAGGGAGGTGACTGGAAAAAGGAATTAGTTATTTGTAAATATTTGTTGACATTTGTAGAAATCTAGTTTTTGATGGAGAAAAGTTTGAAATTTTACTGCAGAAAAAAGTTTTTGGTGCAAAAAGGGAAGTTTATGAGTTCAACGTGTTTATTCCTGAACTCCTTTAATATTTTCTTTATCCAGATCAATTTATATCATTCTAAAAATGTAAAACCAGCTGGAAAAAGAAAACACTGTATTTATCAAATACCAATAGGATGGTTGGGTTAGGGTTTGTGATAAACAAGATGATTTAATCAACTCTTATATTTAATTTATTTAGACATATTTTCAAAATAAGGTTCATTTTGACTTTTGAAAAAGCAGCGTAGTAATAATCAAGCTCTAATATGGTAAAACTAGAAGATGGCAGGATCATTAGACAAAAACTCTAATTTTATTACTGAAACATGATTTGTAAAATTAAAAGTCGTATGGAGGCTGCAGCCATGTTGGGTTTAGCAGTTCTGTTTCCTCAAGGGAAAACAAACTTATCTTTCTGCTGTGAAAATGATAATATCTGAAGAAAAATGCAAAAAAGATGAAGAGTTTGGAGAAACGCTTTGAATTAAAACGTGATCATTTAAATATATATTTTAAACAGGCGCCTGTTAGTTGTTTTATTTAACGTTAAATGTTCAGAATCTAACAGTTTCTCAGCTCTGATTAAGGATTTGTAACATTTTCTAATTTTATACCACTTATGAATGTCTTTGTGGTAATTATTTGGTCTGGTTTAATATTAATTATGATTTATTAAATGTTATTTAAATCAAGCTGGTTTGAGTGAATATAACCCAGAGATCAACTGAACATTCAGGAAAACCTTTGGGAGCGACAGTTTCACTGTAGTCGTGTTTTTAGGAAATATAATAGTTGTGGTGAGAGCAGAGAGTGGCTGTGGGTCGGGGGAGGGGGTGGGGGGCATTGTAATGGTGTGGAATAGGGGGGTGCTGAGGCTACTTGGAGGATAATGGGAGCAATGGGAGCAGCCTAGGCAGCATATGGCCAGGCTGGGCTGCCTGCTGGTGCACCAGCTGTGAAACTGGTGGCTGCGATCACAGAACCACTAAAGAAGCATCGTCCTCCTCCGTCCAGCGCTCTGTGACTCTCACGCATATTTGAGTTCAGTTCAAAATCAAACCTCACCGCCAAACCAGAACTGGAGACATGGATTTACATAAAATGCCTATAGGACATGAATAAATTATAAGGAGATATATGAAGCAATAATTTGAAATAAACTAGATTTATTGTGTTTGTTTTTGATCTATCTGATGATTAAACATGTTTTTTTTTCTTCCTAGCTGAACTGATGGACTTCACTTGAATCAGCTGGTTTAGGCTTTTAGACACAGGTCATGAGTTTTTGAGCAGGTAAAAGATAATTACAGATGCTCATAGTTCTCATGTGTGTTTTCCAGTTGGGACACCTAAATGTGTCCAAGCACATGAGGTGAAGTTAAAGGATTTGGAGGAAGTCCTCCGATCCAACCAGGACCACATCATGCCACCACCACCTGCCTCACAGTTGTGTTCTGAAGTTTGAAACCCTCACCTTGACTTCTTCTTGTCATTGTGGCCAAACAGCTAGAACTTTGTCTCATTTGGACATGAAAGCTTCCTCTGGAGGACGTGTGTCTTCTCCATGTGGACGGCTGCAGATTTCAGGCAAGCTTGAAAGTTTCTTTTGATCTTTGGTCATTTGAATAAGTGCTGAACAGAAATGCTGCAGAGAGAAACAGTCAAGCAATGCAGTCAATCAGGATCATCAACAGGAAATGAATCAGCCTTTCAAATTAAGACCTTCAGACCTTCACTGACACTTATTAAAAGATGTATGTGTTTATATTTGAACCTGTATATTTTTGACCCTGAAGAGAGAAAACACAAATCTAACTTGTGCATCCAAGTCTTATTTTTAAAATTATTAAAGTTGTTGTTGAACTATTCCACCCTAGAAAAATACTGCTGAACAATGATATTAATCTTCATCCCCATGATGAGTTTGTGAACTTCTGAATAAACTATAGGTTGAAAAGTTTATTAAAAATATTTATTTATTGCATTTTTAAATCATGTCTGTGAAGGTAATAATATTAAAAATCAATAAAATGTAAAAAATTGAGAATATTAAAAAGGTGTGTGCTGAGAGGAAAGGTTTTACCAGAGGTAGAGTGAATTTTTCAGAATAAAGCATAAAGTTTTGCAGTATTAGTCCTCAGCTGCTAAATCTAACCTCTCTAGTTCTTGTTTGTTTCCATGATTTTCTCTACAGAAACAATGTGAACCTGATCCTGTTTCCTCCACACTCGCCTCCTGTGTTCGCTCCCTTAGACAACTTTTATTTAAATGACAGCTCTTAACAGACTGATCTCCCCCAGCATCCACTCTGCTCTCCTCCTCCTCCTCTCTCTGTGTCTCACATGCCCCGAGGCGGCTCCTAATGCAGAGGGACAGGAGGCTGATGTGTGTGTGTGTGTGTGTGTGTGTGTGTGTGTGTGTGTGTGTGTGTGTGTGTGTGTGTGTGTGTGTGTGTGTGTGTGTGTGTGTGTGTGTGTGTGTGTGTGTGTGTGTGTGTGTCGAGGGAAGGTTTCAGAACGACGACTCAAGAGCTGGGTGTGTCATATAAAGCCTCTCACTTTCTTCTATTTTTGAATTTCCCATCATGCTTTTATGCCGTTCTTTTCTCTTCATGTTTCCGTTTTTATTCCACTTCCTCTTTTATTTTTCTTTTCTTTTATAAGTTGACTCTAGACTCCATTACAGCACTTGGGTTTACCATCTTCTTCATCTCACCTTCCTCTTTTATTACCCTCACATCTGAAGGTTTTTTTCCTTCCATTCTTTCTCTCTGCCATTTCATTTTACTCTTGTATGGTTTTCCATCATTTCCGGTCTTCCTTCTCTCTCTCTCTCTCTCTCTCCATTCACCACTCCTCTGATCACATCCTGTCTCTGTGCTCCTTTATGTCTCTGTGAGGGGCGATCAGATGATGTGAGGTTTTCTCAGAGGCACCAGAATCCCAGAGGAGCATCAGGGACCGACTTCACACGAAGAAAAACACTTAGAGACGTTTTCACTGCAGCTTCCATCCATCGCTCAGGCATCCTTCATCCCGTTTTTTTATTTATCTGTTAAAAAGTTGGTTTCTTGTATTTATTTAAAGCTGACTTCCTGTTGATGACATCTTTCAGGAGGAGGATGCTTTGTTTTATTGCATTTTGAGCTGATAAGTTTCAAATCTTCGTCTTGAAAAACACAAATTTTTAATTGTTAATGTTTTTTTATTAAAAAGTAAATAAACATAGCAACATCTGATGGTACATAAATCATCCTGAACTGAATACCCATCCATTGTCCTAACCGCGGGAAACTGGTGTCCATCTCCAGGACGAGAGGACACCCTGGACATGTCTCATACATAGACTATTCATATCAGAAAACCTTTCACTCTGACTCATTGTCTTCATCAGGAAAATGTCCAAACAGCAGCAATGTCTCACTTCAGGATAATTAATTGTGTCCAAATATTTCAAATAAAGCCATAAATAACAAATAAAAATTGTAATTCAAAGACAAAATCATTTTTTACAAACATTTGGCTGAAAATTCATATCAAAGCCACAATTTGTCCCATATAAGTTATGATTTTGTATTTTATAACAATTTTAAAAGGCATTGATTAACTGGAAAAACAAACACATGTCAATAAAGATTTCAGTCTCCAAAAGTTGTGTTTGTTTTTGCTCCAGTAAATTAAATAGATCAGATGATTGAATAAGAACTTGTTCAGTGAAGATTATTTCTTTATCTTTTAAAACTCCATTTTACTGCATGGTTCAGGTCATTTGTACCAAAAAATCAATCTTATTGATCAGTCTGGATTCCCTCAGGTTGCTTCCCTTTTTGTCTCTTTTTTCTGATATCAGAAGTTTTGTCTTGTGTCCCATTATGTCCTTTCTCTTGTTCCATCTGCAACATAAAAAAAGTATTTTACTTTACTTTTAAGATGCAACTCAGTCCAAAATGTAAGACACAGATTAAGAAACAGAACTTAAAAAAGGGAAAAAAAGGGGAAAAAAGGAAAAACGAGAAAAAAGAGAGAAGAAAGAAAAGGAAAAAAGAAAAATAAGAAAAGGAAAAAAATGAAAAAGGGGAAAAAGGAGGGGAAATGGAGGAAAATAAGAAACGGCTAATATAAAAAATATTTTGTATAAATGATGTTTTAACGATGTAAATTTATCCCCAAATGTCATTTTGATCTGTGAACTGACTGTAATGGTTGTACTTCTCTGTTCAGATGTTTTGTGGTCTGATTAGTTTGAGGTTATAATTTAATAAACACGTCAAACAGGTCTGTTTTTCCGCAGCAGGCATTAAGAAATATTTATAAGGAAACTGTAGATTTATATTTGCTCGCACATAAACGGTTTACACATCAGTTGATTTCCTCCAGACCTCGTAAATAAGAAATCGCTCTTGTACGACTTAAATAAAGGTCAAGAAAAAGCATAAAAAATGCATCCAGTCTTCAATGAAAGACTGTCAGAGCGGCCAACAAAAGGGGATTGTTTATTCTGGAAGAAATTATTTATGATGATGTTGCACTTCAAGCAGTCTGACAATCAATAACATGTGGCCTTAATCACCCGGACAAAGTTGTGTAAAATCCCTCCACACACACACACACACTCAACAAGATACACAAAGAATGACATTTCCCCATAGTTTCAAGCTTCCACCCAATGCTATCATACAAGGGGTAGCTATCATCGCAGCATCAAGTATTAATCAGGCTTTTGAGAAGGAGAGATGGGAGGAAGGAATCCCAATCCATGAGGGAGAGTCTGACGAGCTCCGATCCACTGCCTGACGGAGAGAGGGTTCACAATAAGAACACAAAATCAATTATTAATACGCATTTATTGTAATATTCTGATTATTTTATTCATAATATGTATAGGGTTAAAGTGGCAGCCGACACATTTTTCCTTCTTGATGAGTGGTGATAAATTGGACCCACCAGGTATTTAGAAAAAGAAAAGAAAAGCTGCTGTTTGAATAATTAAAAAATAGGTGAAGGTTTAATAATTTACTGCTACAAATCAGAGAAGGAGGGCAGTGATTAATGTTTAAACTCAGGATGAGACACTCTCATTGACCGCTGGACTGTTGAATGGACAAACATAAATAGATGCTTGTTTACGGCTCTGAATACATTATATTAAAAATATACAAGACATTAAAGTAATACACAGTGGGATTCCACTTTACCATGGAAACTATAGAAATAGTGATGGGCATTCTCCAAAATGTCTAGAAATGTTTGCGAGTGATCTCATTCCCAAGTTTTGAGTCACAGGGTTTTGCTGTCACGTCGTTTGAATTTTTAACACGTTTGAAAAATGTGTAAACCAAGTTTCGTCCAAAACAGCCGCTTTGTGTGAGGAGTTGGACTTTGTGAGAGGAGTTGGACTTTGTGAGAGGAGTTGGACTTTGTGAGAGGAGTTGGACTTTGTGAGAGGAGTTGGAGACCAAAGGACAAAACAAGGGTGAAATGCAAAAACATTGTGACGCAATTAAGACACGTTGTGACTAAGTTGCAAAAAAAAAGTTGCAATTTGTTCCCAGCTATGTCCACATGACCCAAACAAAAATAAAAGATTTATTGAAAAAGTCTTACATGTAAACATCCATCCATCCAGGGGTGGTTCTGGGAGGGGGGCATGATGGGCCAGTGCCCCCCTGACAGCAACCCTTGGCCCCCTTTGGCCCTGTGTGTGCAAAATAGTTTTATTTTGAAACTTGTTGAAATTTATTGAAGTTATTGTGTCTAAAGCAACTGTAACTGAATGGATGTTTACTTTCATCAGGTTCCTTCTGTACATTAAAATATTTTTATGTTTTTCCTGCCTTCAGACTACAGATGAAATGTAGCTGTTGTGCTAATTCTACCTATATATTGCTGATGTGTTGATTAATGTACATTTTCCTTATCAAAACAACTTTGAAAATGAAAATGAAAACATTTAAAGCTAAGCCCAGCCAATATGGAGGAAGTTCATTTCAGCAGGATCTTGTTTTATTGGTCATGATCCAGATTTCATGACAGGTGAGGGTTAACATAAACAAACCAGTAAATTCAGAGCTTTTCCTTTAAGCATTATGAGTCAAACATACATTTTTACATGTCCTCAGAACATTGTGTCTCCAACTAGTCCCCAATACTCCCAGCTCAGCGAGATACTGGATCTTCAGACAATAGATTTCAATGAGCAGTAAGAACGTTATGCAGGTTCATGGTGAAGCTACTCACTAAAACATTGATCTTTACTAATTTTTCTCATGTAAAAAATAAATTGACTGTGCAAATGTGTAGTTTTTCTGTCTAAACTTGTTCACAGAACTCTACTGGACACCCTTAAATACATTTTTTAAGTGGGACGTTTTTTTGAAAATCTGACACAGACACTCCAACATCTGAGCTCTGATTCTGTTTCTCTGATCCTAACTTAATATTTAACTAAACTCAGATTAAGTTTGCATCACTAAAGCTGACAAAGCAACAAAAGAGCCGAGTCCTGAGTGAACTGGTTTATACAAACGGACTCAATAAGAACCAACGTGGTGATGTTTAGGTAACGCGATCCTCCTCCTCCTCCACATCCTCCTTCCTTTTTCTGTCTTCTTGTATCTTCTAATTCACACATCATTTATTCTCTTCATCTTTCATCACAGTTTGTTTCTCCTCTCTTGTTTCTCTCTGATACAGGAAGCAGGACGATGTACCTGTGGTTGTCAGGCAGTTACCACGGAAACAATCTGCATTATTGATGGAGTGTACTCATTGCCAAGCGGCACCCAAACGGTCTCAACAGCAACGATGAGAATCAGCTGATCAAACTGCCATTAGATTTGAACTTTTATTAAAGTTTAGCATCAGATGCACAGCTGTGAGAGTTGGGTCCTGTTTACAGCTGTTCCATAATAAAATAGCATCAAATACCGTAACAACATTTTTAATCTAATAAATACTAATAATTGGTTTTCATTACTGTAGATAAAACATGATCAAACAATTAGAATGAAATAGAAAAAAAATGGTTTGTTAGATTGGTTAAAATGTAAATAATATTAATTCTATGAAATATTTAAAGAATATTCAATAAAACCCTAAAATTCATGAAAATGTTCTTCACAAGTTCTGAAACAATGAGGCAAAAAGGAGCTTGATAATGATTTATTGGTTATCGGTGCAACTTAAATAAAGGTCAGGGTCGGTGATCAGGTAAATCAAATATTTAAACATTTTTCTGTTTCACAAACATCAAAATGTGTGAAAATGTGGAGCAGGCTCTTTGAGAAATTGACATTTAAACATCCTAAAAGCTGTTCAAAATGACATAACGAGACACTTTTGGTTTATTTCAATGAGCAATTTAAAAAAGAATGAGGATTCTGTGTCTAAATAAGTATTAAATCCCTTCATATTGATAACCAGACCATGGACTTGCTAAACCTTTGACTTCATTTAAAGATTTATCTCAGCTTTTCTGCTCAGGACCAAATCTAAAACGATTACAGCGTCTAACTGGAAAAATAAGCAGGTGAGATGAGATCCATCTGAATAGAAAACACGGCGGCTGGCTAACATGAAGGACAGCATGCAGTCAGGTGTCTTTGTCTTCCTGCAACACAAAGTTCAGTTTTACTTCTGATCAATAATCTGAGAACAGACATAGAAAAGTGATGTTTTTATTTGTGGAAAAACAACATTAGGAGTTTGTTCACTTCAGTGAAAGCAGCCAATCAGTGATGCCGTAATTATCCATTGCTGAGCGCTTCCAGCCGGACCGTCAGCCGGGGAGCAGCATCACTCACCTGTCGTGCTCCAGGCGCTACCTCCCTCCTGATCCCATGATGCAGCTGTCACTGCATCCACTCGGCTGCCCTCTTTCTCTTTATTATCCATTTGCGCCACCTCCACATGCAGCGCTGCCTCTGAATGAGGCCTATTGTGCAGCTCGTGCGCTGTTGCTGTAGCTTCGTCCTCAATTACCAGCTGTGTCCGTTGCAAGTTTGTCCAGTTTTCCTGCAACTTTATCCTTTTCCTGCACAGCAGTGAAGCAGCTCTCCTGTTGTTGTCTGGGCTCACAGAGACACTGATAATCTGCATCCATCAATAAAAAAAACAAAAAGAGTTCCAAAAATCTTTTATACATCAGCATCCACTGATCAAAACACACATGAGAATCTTCTGTTTTGTTCTGTAGCCTGTAGTTAAGACAGGTTGATCCTGCTGGTGGAAAACAAACCCAGAGGGCCCTGAAGAGGTTCCCTAAGTGGCATCCAGAAGCAAAAACAAAAAAGAAGAAAGATGGATAGAATGAAAGAAAGAGTGAGCCTCTGCTTTGAGCAGCAAACAGGAGCCTGAATGAGGAGGAGCGGAGCATGGCTGGAAGTTTATATGTGTTCTCTCCCCCTGAACCAGGGGACTGGCTGAATAAATAATACAATAGATATTCTTGTGATGAGGTCTCTGCGCACCATTCATAATTATTTCATTGTGGCTGTAATGAGAGCTCTGGTCCTCCCGATGCGCCCTGCCATGGTGGGTAGGCCTCTCCAGAAACCAGGGCCCAAAGGCAGGAGGAGGACCGGTGCTGTGGCCACAGGTCGTTGTTGTTATTCTCTAGAAACATCTGTCACATGATGACTCAGTGGTGAATATGACAGATGATGTGATAATCCAACAGCCTTCTGTATAATCCTCACCAAACCCACAGGTGTTTTTAAAGGATGGGTGATGGAAGTTTACCATTTCTTGAAACCAGTGGATAAAAAATCATCTCAAAGCATCATATAAAAAATATAGAGTTCAATTTCTGTGAAGACAAAGTCCAGTGGATCCAATCTAGTTGAATATAATCATTTTAGTAGATTATGAAGTGCCAATGACTGAAAATATATCATAGGAAACCAATAGATCTTTTTTAGCACAAGTGTGTGCCGAAGCAGGAAGTGTAGATTAAAGTGATCCGTCCTGGTCCTGGTTCAGACCAGCCCAAAGTTACAGGATAATGCCCGGTCCTCATCCAGACAGGCCAGGTGCCATTGACGGGAGCGGCTCGCCGCAGGCCACGACGGGTTCACGCCAGTCGATCTAGACACCTATGCCTCCTTACCCTGGACACATGTCCGTTCACGGACTCCGTGCACAGCACCCGGTCTGCTGGACTGCACGTATTACTGGTGGGGATGCAGCGCTATTTCTGCACCCGATTGAATTATTGGTGGGGACACGTCACCTTCGTCCATGACAATACGCCCATGCCTCCAGCAGAACCAAGATGGACGCCTTTCTGTCTGACCCACCTGAGTTCAGAGGACAGACACAGAAAGGTTGGTCCAGTCATCATTTCTCTGAAGGATACGCACACAGTCTAAGCCTATGGCAGCATAACTAAAAGGATGAGCCAGGATAACCTAAGCATGTAAGGCTCTGGATCTTTCAGGGAGACAGTGAAGTGATGCTGAAACTACAGAAACCAGCTCTCTCCTCCTAACCCTCACCTGACCTCAGCATCCTGACCAGCTGGAGGTTTCTAGTCTGGGAGGTGGACTAGTTTCCCTGAATCAGGGATCTGGTTTCACAGCCATGACCAGGTCTTCTGCCTCTGGTTGCTCATAAAATGTATTTTAATAGTATAACCAGCATTACTATTTGAAGTATTTGTTTTTCTTTGATCTCTTTTTTCATCAAAGACTTTTGAAAACTAGACCAAAGACAGATTGAATTGTTAAAAACAACCTTTTGAAAGCAGCTTTGTGGTTTAAAATACTTCAATCTGACTTGTTTCTCTGCATTTAAATACAAATTCAATCTAATAGTAAGCTCTGTTTTTGTTATTTCATATAAAAAATGTTTGTTCTCAACATTTAATCATTGATCCTGAGAGGATGCCGTGTTATTGATAAATTTATAATTAATTAGTTAATCAATACTAAATCATTTGAGTTAAACGTGCCAAACAGAATTATTCAGTTTTTTTTTAAAAAACACTCAAAAGATTCATTTAAATTCTTTACAAAACGAGGATTTTGTTTAGTTCGTGTTTGGATTTTATTTATAGAAATGTAAACAGTAAAGCTCTGATTTTATATCAAACACACACGGTGCTTCAACACATGGCCAAATGCAAAACACACACACACACACACACACAAAACACACACTCCCCCCTGGAGTGTCTGCTCCCGCGGGACCACCGTCTCAAAGCTGTTGGGGTCCATCACAGCAAAATACACAAGAGAGGGCATTACCCCCCCAAGCTACAGTCACACACACACTGAGACCACCTCCACTGCTGTCCGTCTCCTGCACAGACATACGCTCAGAGGTCTGCTTAGCGAGCACCTTCCGTTCTCTAATCCTGTTAGAGTGAGACGGAGGAATTGGGGGAGAGGTGGGGGAGGAAGGGGGATGATGGTGGAGGGCACACGGGACACAAAGACCCCCACCGACCAGCAGCAGCTGGAGCCCTGAGGTGGGACGTGAATGCCCTCCTTCACACACATATACAGTATATTCATTCATTCATTCATTCATTCATTCATTCATTCATTCATTCATTCATTCATTCATTCACAGACTGATTAAAACAGCATTTCTACTCTAAAGTAGTCAAATTTGATTTCCCATCAAACCTTAAGCCTCATCCATTTGTTCATAACTCAATTTTTTAAAGTTAAATTTGATTTATTGATGCCATGAGAAGAATAAAACTAAATATTCTGGAAAAACAAGCTGGAAAATGATTTTATATTTTGTGATGATTCATGTATTCATACTAAACCATCATGATGCAGATGTCAGAGATGGGTCCAATCAGAAGAAGGATGTGTTACTCACAGGCCATCATTACCCCCGTCTAAAGGAGGATGCTCATTTAATTCACATTTTGTTTGCAAACTGGCACAAACAAAAAATGGTGATAAATATGAGCCAAAGCACTCCCAAAGCAGAGCGTCAGGGCCTCGTTCAAATAACGCAGAAGCTTCAAAAATCAGTCGAATCAGCAAAGTGGAAAAGCCTGAGTCACAGTAGAGGTTACATGACAGATGGACATATAGTGTCTTTGTATTCTTACAGTAAAAGCTCAGTTCTGTTCAGGCACAAGGACATGACGCAGCGACCATAAAGACGTAAACACGTATCATCACGTTGTTTTCAAACCTCACAGACGAAGAAAGATAACAAAGTCAGGAGCTGCAGAGATACTTTACCGGGTTTGGCCTATAGCAGAGGTAGATGTCTTTGGGGTCGCTGCGTCATGTCCTTGTGCCGTTCTTTGTCATAAAGTAGTCCTGAGTCTAAAATAGTAAGGTTTTTTCTATCAAATAAAGTGACTAACTGTTGCTGTGCAATTTTAAATATTTACTTGTCTTTTGACTGACAAATTGTACTTGACTGCAGAATATTACCCTGAATTGTTTTGTAATAATAAATGTTTTTCTGATCATTTAAATGTTTTATTTCTTCCCTTTTACAGTTTTTGAAGTATTTATTACAATATCAAAATGATATTTATTTTAACATTAGGTTTGAATATTTAGCTTAAGATGTTTTTTAGTAAAGTCTAATCTGTTTATTTTCAGGAGGTGAAAAAACTTAAGTGGTTTAGCGCAATTCACAAGTAAACTCAAGTTATCTGGAATAACACTGGATGAGTTACATATTAACACTGTCTAGAAATATAGTTTTATTTACACTGAAAACTAAAAACATCTGACACTTCTGAAGAGTAATTTATTAGAGTTGATTTCAAATAACACTAGAGAAGTAGCAGTGTCATATTTGAATAACACTGTGAGTGTTATTTATCTTGTAGAGTAAAGACAGATTGACAATGGTCAGTGTTACTTGAGTTTTACTCTATACTTTGTATTTTTTATTTTCACTTGCAGTCGATATGTTTTTAAGGTCACTAATCAGAATTAGTATCAGCGAGTTTTAAGGACTTTTTTCTCACAATGCTAGTTGTTACCATTCACTTACATTGTTTTCTGCTAAGCTAAAGCTAAAGGACGACTGTCGGATCAGGATATTGTTTTTGCCCACTTATCTAATGGGGAATATGGCAACAGACAAAACAAAAATCACTTTTTGGTGGTATTTCCCTTTAAGCTCAATCATCCCAAAATCTGGAAATGATTATTTATGCATTATTTGTTGATGCTCTTTGCATCCAGTGGAATTAATTTGTATGCATAGCCAATATGTGATGGCTGGGCAGCTGGTTTGGAGAATCCAAGCACTGTTGCCTCATGCCAGTGAAATTATTGTTGCTTATCTGATGAACCAGGAAAAGCTAATTTATTTCAGAGAAGACACAAAAAACGTCTCCAATTTCTCTCCATGGCTTCAGTTCCATTTTTTATTTATGATTTTTGGTGTAATTTAGAAGTGAAGGAGTAATAGCTTCCTGCGGACAGCCTCGACTCTCTTGTCTTTTTACATTTCCATCTGAGTCCTATTTCCTTGCCATCAAAGCTACATTTGCAAGCAGAGTTTACACAAAGCAGGATCTTCAAATAGCTTTGACACGTCTCTTCTGAACATCAACATCTTTTTCTTACTCCTCCCTGAAGTCCCAAACACCAGAGACATCAGTGGAAAAAATGTAGTAATTTTAATTTACATTCACTCCTCTAATCTGATACCCAACCCCCACCTCTGTCTCAGTGACATGTTCATACAGCATTTTGTTTGTTTACTTGTTTTCCCTTTGTTCAACTGCTCTCTATTCTTGTAGTACAGAGGAGAGAAGAGGGGTTTGTTTGTATGGAAATAAGTGTGCAGGAAGTGGGGAACGGCTCCGGGGCTGCAGCTGTTTGATGCTCGGCCCTCTGTGGATTGTCTGGGTGTTGATTTAGAGAAAAGGGAGGCAAACGGAGGAACCAGCAGGTGATGTCAAGACCCGCTTCTGATGTTGCATCTAACTTTTCATTTAGTCCTGTTGAGCTAAGGGTGAGAAGTTAATTTTTTTAATTGAATGCCTTTTCTACATATTTTAGACTGCAGACTAGAAATACCAGAAGTCATATCCCATGTCAAAAGTTAAATTCTTTAAATTGCAAAATTGGAGCAGATTGATATATTGTTTATTGCAGGTGAATTAAAGATTCACTTCTGTAGCCTTTGTTTTTTTAGAAGATATAATGTTGTCATATCCTTCATTTACCATATGTGATATAGTTTAAATGACTTTTAGTCAATGCAGATTAGTCCTTATTATCTCATTTAAACTTCACACAAACAAACACATTCTGCAAATCATGCAAAATCTGCACAGCGCTACTTGGCATGAACTGCTTTCATCCTCATATTTAGATAAAATACAATAAGTCAAATGAAGAACATCAGCCTGAAGGCGGGGGAGTGGGACTATAAAACTTCAGAAGTTTTAGAAAATAAGTTGAGAGTCATTTTGATGGATGAGCAATGATACAACAGCGAAAGAACTCAAACTTTAAAGGGATTTTTGATCCTTCTATCAGTTCTTTATCAGCAGAGAGGACCAAACCCGATGATATGGTTCAGGGATTTAAAACAACTCTTGCTGAAGAAAGGCTCACTGTTGAATTACTTCATTACCTGTTTGTAACCTCTACAAACTGGTAAACGTCCAAATGACAATGCATTGTCCATTGCATCGATTGAAACAAACTAAACAAATGCTCTCATGCAATATTTTAGAGGTCTGTGTCACTTTTTTGAGCAAATGTTGTTTTAATCACCTGTTTCTGCTTTCTTTGAGTGATGTCACCAGTAGGTCTTTACTGTAGATAAATAACTGATAGAACTCCACTTCAAAATCAACAAAATATCCCAACCTTTCTTCAGGATTTTTAGAAATGATCCTCATTTTCCTGGATTTCTCTTTTATAGTTATTTATATAATGACTTCACATTCCAGTAAAATGGTGCAACAGCCCATGGAAAGCTGTAGAACAACACCACTGGAGAATAAGGCCACCACAAAGTCCAGACTGTAATCCAGAAGACTATTTCTAATCCCTTAAATGAGAAAGTAAGCGCACCATGAAGGTCAAATAGAAACGTTCACAGGACGAATCAGAGGCAAAAATCTGTGAGGACCTGTGAGAAAACGATCAGTTATGGAAACATCTTAGACCCACCTGCAGGGAAAATTAGACCAATCCACTATCCATCTTCCAAAACTGCTTTGTCCTCCAGAGGGTTGTGGGGAGCTGTGTCTACCTCCAGCAGTCAAGGGGTGAGAGGAAGGGGACATCCTGGACAGGACGCCAGTCCATCGCAGGGTCACATATAGACGGACAGGACAAACAACCAGTCACACACCTAGGGACAATTTACAGTCACCAGTTAGCCTAACAGTCATGCTTTTTGTTCTGTGGGAGGAAGAAGGAGAACCCACGCATGATGCATGCAAACTTTACGCAGAGAGACCGCCAAGCTGGGGAAGTGAACCCACGACCTTCTGGCTGTGAGGCAACAGTGCTAACAACCATGCAGTCCACCGATCAACTAATTCAAGAGTTATCATTTGGTAGTAGAAAAAAATACACAATTTTTGAGATTCAATCACAAGAATGGATAAAGTTAGAAAGTTTAACATAAAATCTTTAGGAATCACTTAGAACGTCTCTATGAGTTGTGAAGTAACTGAGGTCATTTTCCAGCACTTCTATTTCCCCACCTGACGTTTAACTAATCCTGATAACTCCTCCTGAGGTCCATCTTTACCTCAAAACTCAACAATCTGTCTTCTACCTTAATCACAACCTTAAGGTTGATTTGTTTTAGGTTGATTGGAGAGCGTTCATCTTGCAACTGGAGGGTTGTTGGTTCGGTTCATCCCCGCTCCGGCTGGGTCAATTTGTCATATCTTTGGGTAAGACACTAGACAGAGGTGGTCAGAGGGTCTGTGGTTGGTCGCCTCTCTTCTGTGCCTACACTGTAGCTCACTGCCATCAGGGTGACTTAAATAAGCGCTGTACAGATGCAGGACTTTGACTGATGAACCTGCATGCTGTTCTGGTTCCTGGATTCGTGATCGTCTCTCAGCAGAACCAGTTTAACTTTGGTGTGTTCAGTTCAGCGTTCCACTCTGAGTAAACAGGCCTGCCGTTATAAAGCTTTTACACGCCAATCCTGCCCAACATTCTCTTTATGTGAAAGTGCTGCAGGGCTCCGATGCATAATACATGAGCACTCAGTTAATCTATTGATCCAAAATATGTCTTCTCTCTTTCTCTGTCTCATTTACTATCTGTCTTTTTTTGACCCTGTCATTCCCTCTCGTTGCTTCGTGCTCCGTTTGACTCTTTTTTTCTGTATCTGCTGTTTTTCCATCAGCAGCCTAATTGCGGCATGCGGAGAGGCAAGATGAGAAGGAGAGATGAGGGAAAGAGTCAGATTAAGGAGGTGGAGATAATCAAAACAAGAAACATGAAAAATTCAAAAAAACTTAAATAAGAAATAACTCTGGCTGGAATACAAGGATCAGAATAAATAACAGGGTGACAAGGAACAAGAAACAAGTATCAGGTTTTACCCCTTGGTCACACAATTAATGAGTAATACTTAAAAATGACACATTTTCTCCCAAAAACTAAAAAAAAAAAAACTTCATCTTGATCTGAAAACCTTTAAATAAATGTCTTCCAGGTTGGGTTTACTCAAATAGATTTTCATATTTTTCCAAAGCGACTGACGAAGGTGAACGTAACAAATCAGTTACTATAGAGTCCAACATTAATGTTGAAGCAAGTCAATCATTAATTAATCAACTATTTTAATAACAGTAAACAATAAAACATCATCAAATGGGTCAAAATTCAAACCATTTGTTCTGTTAAAGAGTCACGGCTCAACCAGTAACAAGACATCAAACTGGATTTTAAAGGTCACTGGTCTGAGCAGCTACCTGCAGGTTTAGGCTTTGTCAACCTCTACTTATGAGTCTGGATCTATATTAATATCTGAGAATAACAGAGGAGCAGACCTCCGTGTTCCAGCTGGGTGATGGTGTCCACATTCCTCAGTAGAACGTAGTGGGATTTATTCTCTGTCCCATCCCTAAGGAGCAGAGAGCAGCCGGTTTCACGACACACAGGAGGAAGTTGGAGGTTCAGGACCTTACAGGATACTTCAACACATGGCTTGGTCCCAGGATTAAACCCTGATCTCCTGGACAACCTCTCTTTCCTGGGCTACGGTCAGACAAGCGGAAGAGACAGGAGCCGTGATCTAAAGCCAACAAGTCTTAATTTAAGTGTCTAAACTTGTGTTAAACATATAATTTTATTATAATGAATAACAGGAATGTTTCATCAAACACTGATGTAGAGTCCTATAAAGTTCAGGAGAGCTGGACTAAGTGTAGCTAATATCTCGTCTGTCTAATTTTTGGTACCGGAGTCTGAGTGTCCTGGATGAGGGACTGAAAGTCCCACCTGCCCGTCTCCACGGTCACGGTTCTGTTTAATCAAGTAACTCATTACGATTAAACCCAAATGAAAATGGAAACATTCAGCTGCAAGGTAAGAGCTAAGTAAATCAATATTTGAGAAAAATAATCTAAGGTTTGCTGTCGTCAAGACAATGTCCCATTTCTTTACATTGAGGGGGCGGGGCTTAAAACTTGCATAAACCAGCCACTAGGATTGTCCTGGTTTTGTTCAGAGTCCCGTTTAGTTTTGGTTTGGATCATTAACCTGTACCTGCTCAGGATTAGGAACTACAATCTTAAAACACATTTTCTTCTAAACATTTACTGAACATTCCACTAAAAATAGATAATTTTGGTTCATTTTTCACTTTTTTATTTAAGACATTCAACATACAGGAGAAATCAGCCTAGACTAGAGATTTAGTCATTGACTGTTTATACCTAAATGGATCATTCCTGTTTAAGATACAAAGGCTTATGAAATAAAAGCGTTACATTTTAATATTTCAGTGAAGGTTGCATGGAGGTGCAGTTGGCACCTGAAGGTTGCAGGTTTGACTTTTGGCTGAGGCCTTTCTGTAGAGTTCTCATACATTTTCTGCAGGTATTCTTCATCACACAGATCAAATTATGCTAACTAAAGTGTTACAAGGCATGAATGTGAGTGATTGTGATGTGAGTCCTTATGGTCCAGGTATAACCTCAATCACGTTTACTCCTTATGACCCTGAACAGGGTCAACAGGGTCATGACCCTGAACAGGGTCATAAACCTCAACTTTTCTTACTTGAAGAGGTTGGATTGATTCAACTCAGCTGTTCTGAAAGATCTAAATGACATTTTGTGAAATCATAAAAAAAAAACAAAAACAAAAATAAGTCAGTCATTTTGCACTAAAGTTCCATTAAATATTTATTTACCGCAAGAACCACACCCACCAGTGAGGTCACTCGAAGTGGGTGGAGTCTCTAGAAGAAGGAAGTAGGTCTGTGATTGGACCAATGTTTATGGCTAGTCAGATCAAGCAAGACAAAAATTAGCTGCTACTTTGTCACCGTTCAGCAGCAGAGACTCTATCCATGAGTAGTGCTCCGGTCAGATGACTACTTCCTGTTTCTAGATAAATAACTGATAAAACACCAAAATGACTGAAATATCCCTTTAAGTCTGACGCACAAACGTCTGCTCTCACAGAAAAAGATATTTCTCTGAATAAGTCTTTTGAGTTAGGTATTAAAGAAATAACCACAATCTTTTTTTTTTTGCCAAATGAGGTCTAATTTACTATTTAGAAACGTTTTTGTGAACAAGACAACAGTTCATTTCCAGTTTGACCGATTGTCAAATTCTGGTTTAACATCAAGTCAGCAGTGAAAACTTTCCGCCCAGCATGAGAGTCTGGAGATGCTCGGAGGACCTTGACACTTATATTCTCATCACTTGAAGCTAAATGAAGCAGAAGGACCATCATGCCTCACTCTGTTTGAGCAACAAAGCCCTTTCAGGACCTACAGATGCAGGTAAAGTGCAGAGAATTTCTCCCCAAGCGAACCTACTAACCTTTTCTTCCAGCCTCGTGTCTTTAATTTGTACTGGCAGACAATTAAATATTTACTAGGAACCCTACAGGCAATTACATTAAAAGTGTGTGGTTAGACACCGCCTACCCTTCGGCGAGCCCCCTCTGTGAGATGCGGAGGCCGATTTGGTGAATGGTCGCAAACTTTACAACGTCAGATTTTACTCACTATCAATAATTCAGAGATGAAGGAAGTGGAGAGAGGATGAAAAGGAGGACAAGAGTGAGCAGAGACGAAGGAAAGGAGAGGAGGAGGCGAAGGCAGGAGGTGGGAGAGAGGTGAGGAGACTCCGGTGGATGTCAGCGGAAGGAGGCACTTCAGTGTCCATTTGCTAAATGTGGCAGAAATACACGGTGTGGCAGCCATGTTCTGCTCTCTGAAAGCTCCGCCGGACGTTCGATCCCTCAGAGTCCAACCTGCACCCGCAACACGCCAAGCCACCCATGCATAGCTGCACATACAAGACACATGCTCGTGTTTTGTTCAAACATGCACATGAAAACTGGTTTTTGTCTTCTCCTGAAGGGCGCTGAAGAAAATACACACATGCACACACACTTGGCACAAAACAAGTATCATTTTGTGAAGCTAAATCCTGAGAAAATAATAACATTTTAGGGTTTATTTCACTCCATAATTTGTGATTTTATTGTTCATATTTGAAGGCAAGGCGATTTCTTTTGTAGCACAATTCAAACCGAGGCCGGATGTAGGCATGGGCAAGGGGGGGCATTGCCCGCCCAAATTCCATGACTGCCCCCCCCCCAAACACGATTGCATGCAGAAATAACAAATTAAAAAATATTTCAGTGAAAAATGGTCAGAGTGAGCGCTCTCTTCCGTTTGTCCTCATTCAAAGTAGCTACTGATGAATGACACAGAAAGAAAGAAGAACAAAAAACACAAAAAAGAACAAAAAACACAGAAAGAACAAAATACAAAACAAATTAAAAAACAAAAAAAAAACAAAAACACAAATAGAAAAAAATACAAAACAAAAAACACAAATAGAACAAAAAACACAGAAAAGAACAAAAAAACACTAAAAAGAAAAAAACAACAAAAATAACAAAAAACACAAGTAGAAAAAAAAAACTACAAAAACCCAACTACATCAAACCAACATCAGACTGTGCCAAATAAGCACAACGGTTTTTATATGTGAACGTGTTCCTTGTGTTTCCATATTCAGCAGGCCTGGTTGTTTGTATAAATGTAGATTCTTCTGTATATTTCGTTAGTTCTGGTGTAAATAAATCTAAAGATTTGTTCAAAAATAAGTTTGTCCTTACTCCAGTTAAGGACTACAATCGCGATCAATCAAAAGCTTCAGCGTTAACGTGATGACGTAACTTTTACAAGCGTGGTAACGTCACTCCAGTTCGTCGTACGTTCAGCCAATCAGCTAGTGCCACGTAATCGACAGGCGCAGGCCCCGAGCCGATATGGTTCCTACACCGGCCCTGATTCAAGCCCAAGGCAAGCCACAGAAAAAAGATATACAAGTAAAGAAAAAACACATTAGCAGACAATAAATTATCAGAATTGCAATAAAATCAGAGCATATACATAAAATAAATGAACAGACAGTAAACTGCACATTAAAACAAATAAATAGGGATCTTTTAAAGGAAAGCTGTAGGGAACAATAATGTTTTCAGCTGAGGAGAAGAAAAACACGTTTACTTTATTCACTTTTATCCAAAGCGACTTACATTATTAACCTATCAGGCATGTTGTGGTCTGCAACATGCCTGAGGAGAACATGCTAACTCCGCGCAGCCCAACACCAAGTAAACACCTCTGGACCTGAGGAGATGTATTTGGGCCCAACACCATTCCGAGCCTTGTGGACTAATAAGAAGATAAACTCCATCCTTTTACAAACAGGAATCCAGTGCAGCCACATACTGAGAAAAGTGGTCTGATCCACTTTCCAGAGGTTGGTTAGAACTTTGTTAGCAGCATTTAGGATGAGTTGCAGCTGTCTGACTGATTTTTTTTTACTGACACCTGTAAAGATACTATCTAACCTGAAGAAAAAAGCATACGCCAGTTTTTCAGTGCTTGGTTTCATCAGGAACCCCTTGAACTTGAAGATGGTATAGGCTGAAAATTCAGTCCATAATTACAGCCAGGTGTCTGTCCTGTTCTGAAGTTTTAACCTCGTGAGTGCTGATCTCAAAACCTGTATTTTGGGGACCAAATGCAATTCCTTTTTGCATTGAGTTGGAGGAAATTCGGCCCCTCCGCTCATTATGGATTCACTAACTCAGTCATTGTGGTCATGTGACACATAACTGTAAAGCTGTGTATCATCAGCATAAGAGATGTTGCAATATTCTAGAAGAGCAAGAGGAAGCATGTAGATGTTAAATAAAAGTGGGTCAATAATGCAGCCCTGAGGAACCCCAGATGTGATTGGTTTAATTTCTCTCTTATTTCCACTCATCCGTCCATCTTCTTCCACTTATCTACTCAGATCTCAAAGTTAACGGGACCAAGAGAAGCCCAGACGTCATTCTCCTCTGCGATACTAGTTTTTGTGGCTGTTTGGACTTTTGATTTCTTTTCACCTGTTCTCAGTTTATAACAGTTTCTAACTCGCTGGTTTTCTGTCACTTCTGTTCAGGTCTTTTAACCTTCTCATAATGTGAAGTGAAGTCTCTCTTTTACATAAATAACGATAAATATTCACATAACACATGGACACAACTCTGAATGTTACATTTTTCTTTTTCTTAAAGCGACCCTCCCCTCATCCTGCCGTTAGTCTACAGTGCTGCTTTCCCAGTGGAGCGTCCTGGCTGCAGACATCCCAGTGGAGGTGGAGGTGGTGATGTATATTTGATGAACGGGTGCCGGGGACCCTCTGCAGGGCGGCAGCTAAGCGGGACAATGGGCCTCGCTCGGGTTTCCAGCCTCCGTCACCAACGCTGCTGCTCTTTTTGTGCAGGAGGCCGGTGAGTCAAAGCGGAGGAGCGCAGACGGAGAGGCAGAGTTACAGCAGGAGGAATACGGGTCAGGTTACACGTTTCAGAACACTCTATAGAAGATTGAACAATTAGGAAACATGATTTTAGCTGTTTGTTGAACTTATTTATATTAAATGAGCTGGTTTGATTAAGTGAAGAAAATTGGATGTTAGGTTTTTTTATTTAAATCTAAAAATGTACTTTTTTTTTGCTCAGAACCATCAGTTCTTCCTCCATCTATTCTCTTATGTAATATTGATGACTTCTTGTTTACTTTATGTAACTAATCTGTTCATAGCACTCACTGAAGACCCTCGTTTAAATAATAAAACATAAATCTGTTGTCAGGTTGAGAACGGATTTTATTCTTGATTAGAAATATTCGGACAGTTTTTATTTGTAATCGATGAAAACATGTGACCTTCATTCAATAATAAACCTAAACTATAAATTTAAAAAACTGACTGAATTCTTTGGACTGAAACAACTGGACTCTGGAAACGACTAGAAGAGACCTGACTTCTGGAAACGACTCGTCTCCAGCTGGAGACGTCCAAGTCTTCAGTCCAAACACCTCTGTCCTGCTCATGGGGACTTTGTGATCTGGACAAAGGTGATTTTCATCAACTGCATCGTGTTTTTAGCATTTTATTTGATTTTTCTTGAAGATTTTCTTCTATTTTCTTTTGTCTGACTGGAGAAAATTATGAAATTATGTTATTCTTTTTTTATTTAAAGCTTCCTCTTTGAATGTTTGTTGAAACTTTTTGTCCACACTGAACTAAGAAGTCAAATAATGCCTTTCTTTATCAACTTACTTATTTTTAGTTTGTTCCATTCTTTAGTACTTCTGCAGGTCTTTTGCAATATTTTGGGTTAATGTGTGACTCGTTGTGTTTATTAAGAGTTATTTTCATCTTTACATCTAATTTTCATCCTTTTGCATCACTGTCTAATGGGACTCCCAGACTCCTTTGGCCTTTGTTCCTGACCTCTATTAGCTTATTCTGATGTTAGTCATTGATTCATTGGTAAATATCCATTTTATTTTATTAATTAGCAATAATAATAATACTATTAATAATAAAGTGCATTATCTTCCAAGATGTCAGCCTGCTGAACCTTTGAACACCTGAGCTGATTTACAGACCTCGCTGCAAACTGCAGATCTTAATTCATGAATGAAGCGTTTACATCCTAAAGTTCAGGGTTCAGTTTTAATTTTATCATAATAAAAACTTTTAGAGTCACATGAAAAATTAAAATGATTTATTTTTTAGAAAAATCAATCATTTCCTCATAACGAATGATTAAATCATTGTTTACAATCTGGATCATTATTAGTTCCAGCCCCTACCAGGACCCTCCCACCCTCTTTGGGTGATGTCACTGCGCCGGAAATCCCCCTTGTTTGATTGACAGCTCGTACTCCGCTGACCCTTCGCCTCAACATGTCATCCTCTGCTCCTCACTCCCATCAGGCCTGTTTACTCTTTTATTTAGGGGGACGGGGTGAGGAGGGGGAGGTAAACAGTGGCTTTGACTTTCAGGAGTTTTCCAGCAGCTTTTTCATCTCTTTTGATTTTCTAAGCTCAACTTTTAATTAGAATATTAAAGAATAAAGATTGTTGTATAAAATCATATTTGAGGCTTCCATCATCATTGATCTGCTTAATTCTCCACTTAGATCACTTTAACGTCGACATTCTGAAACCAGAAAAGCTGAAAATATTTTTTTATTTACTCAATTTATGTAAATAAGTTTTAGCAACATCATGTGACTCGGAAATGTTTAATATAGAAGCAAATTGTACATTTTCTGCATTTATAATAATAATAATACTAATAATAATATAATAATATTATGTATTATTATATATAATAATAATTATAATAATAATTATTATTATTATTATTATTATTATTATTATTTTCAAACATTTAAAGGAATAGTGTAGTATCTCCACAGCATCCTTCCTGAGACAGAATCAGCCACGCCTAGGGGGCGTGGCCACAGTCGGATACCTCCACGTGATTGGCTGAGACATCCAGCAGGAGGGAGTGAAGCTCCTCCAATAAGGAGCCGTCTGCGCGGCGGTAGTCCGATATAGGAGCCGGAGGCAGCAGCACCTTTATTATAGGAGTCATTAGAGGCCGGCAGGAGTCCCGGAGTTACTCCTCCTCTTCTTTTTTATTCCTGATTAACAGAGAACGTCTCAGACTCCGATCCAGAGAAACTTGTTTTGTTCTCCATCCCAACTATCTGCGCTGAGCAGGTCGGGTTTCCTCTCCGAGGCGCTTCTCTGCAGAAAAACTCTCCAAAACGGAGCCGACCGACGGACAGCGAGCCTCCCTCTCCTCCGCAATCATGATGTCGATGAACAGCAAGCAGCCTTTCAGTATGCACCCCATCCTGCACGAGCCCAAATACACCCCTCTGCACTCCAGCTCGGAGGCCATCCGCAGAGCCTGCCTGCCCACCCCGTCGGTGAGTCCGGCTCCACTTCTCACGACTTCCAGGGAAACTCACAGAATCTCAGAAAGCTGCAACATTTGACTAGAAATGTAAAACATATTTTATTAAAACGCTGAGCAGTTTGAAAAGAAAGTGTTTAAGGAGGGCTGCATCCTGGAAGAACAGTTTTTATTTCATTTATAAATTAGAAATATCAATGTATATTAACGAAATGTGTTTTTTTCCCTAAAATATTCCTATCTAAACATTTAGAGCTTTAAAGTAAAATTTCTGTGAACAAATAGCAGAAATTAAAAAGGTTTTTAGTGGATTAAATTCATTAAATACTGTAAACTAATGAGGAGCGGAGAGCTTGAATCCTGATGATGCTCCTAAAATCTAACAGATGAAGAAGAGGCGGAAGGAGAAAGGATTCTGTTATCTCATATTGTCCCATTCATATTCAAACTCGTCTCATTTCATTGTCCGCAGAAATTATTCAGGAGATCGTAAATATGAATTTTAGATGAATGTGGCTCTGACACACTTCCTCTGCTGTCGGACAGAACCGCTGGATCCGGTTTGGTTCGATGCGTTCCCAGAACTCCCTTCAGTGATTTAAATAAAAGAAACTGGAACCGGTCACCTGCTGGGTTCTGGGTTCGGTTCATTCATTTTAAAATTCATTCTTTAAGATTCACAATAATAAAAAGACTGACACACATTTTAGATTTTTTCTTTTCTTTGACATTTCGATGAGTAAAATGAAGAACCTCCAGTTGAAGTCAGCCTGCGGGTCTGTGCGTCACGGCGCCGTCCAGCTGTTTGTTTAGTTCGTTGGTTTGTCTCGGCCTCTAACGGTCCTGTCTGCTCCTCTCAGCTTCAGGGGAACATCTTCGCGGGTTTTGATGAGACTCTGCTGCAGAGGGCCGAGGCTCTGGCCGCCGTGGACATCGTGGCCCAGAAGAGCCACCCGTTCAAACCGGACGCGACCTACCACACCATGACCACGATGACCAGCATGACCTGCACCCCGACCTCCTCCTCCGCGCACCTGCACCACCCGTCGGTGCTGACCTCCCACCACCACCCGCACCACCAGCCGGCTCAGGGCCTGGAGGGAGACCTCCTGGACCACCTGACGCCGGGGATTTCCCTGGGAGGCATGCCCGGCTCCGACGTCTGCTCCTCGGCGTCGCACACGGCCCACGCCGCCGTCCACATGTCGGCAATTAACCACATGCAGCACCACCACCACCACCCGCAGTCCATGAACATGCACCCGCACGGGCTGGCGTCCCACGGGTCCCTGGGGAGCACCGGCGTGGACGCGGAGCCGGACCCGCGGGAGCTGGAGTCCTTCGCTGAGAGGTTCAAACAACGGCGGATCAAGCTCGGTGTGACGCAGGCCGACGTAGGAGCGGCCCTGGCCAACCTCAAGATCCCCGGGGTGGGGTGCTTGAGCCAGAGCACCATCTGCAGGTTCGAGTCCCTGACGCTGTCGCACAACAACATGGTGGCCCTGAAGCCGATCCTGGAGGCCTGGCTGGAGGAGGCGGAGCGCGCGCAGAGGGAGAAGATGTCCAAGCCGGAGATCTTCAACGGGGGGGACAAAAAGCGGAAACGCACGTCCATCGCGGCCCCGGAGAAGCGCTCCCTGGAGGCCTACTTCGCCGTGCAGCCGCGGCCCTCGTCGGAGAAGATCGCTGCCATCGCAGAGAAACTGGACCTGAAAAAGAACGTGGTCCGGGTTTGGTTTTGTAACCAGAGGCAGAAGCAGAAACGGATGAAGTTTTCTGCGACGCACTAAAATAAAAACACACTCATAAAAAAACAAACCAGACTGCAGCAAAGCCGCGGGTCTCTGTCCCGGTGTCCACAGAGGACCAATCAGAGACGAGCTGCTGTCAGAAGAACCAGGTGCGCCTTTTTCCAAACGCACGGGTTCTGCGTGACGCACGGCCAAGACGCGCACTCCAAACCCTCCAAATGTAAAAACTCACTCTATGATTTCATCCTGACATAAAACTTCTGACTTTTAGAGTCATCTCAACCCAGATGGTGGCGCAGAACTCCAACTTCTGCTTTTTAAAGCATCAAGAAAATAAAACGCACTTGGTGCTGACTCAGCTGCTTTGGATGGACCCGGTTCACCTGAAACCGCTCCGGATCCGGATCAAACGGCGCACCTTCTTGATTCTGACAGTTGGAGCAACGTGGAGACTAAAAATTGACTCATGTCTGAAAACCTGACACTAAAACCTGCTGGGCGTTCAGCTCCTCCTTCATGTGGCAATTACTGTACAAAAATATTAACGAGGCGATGGAGGACGAATTATCCTCTCTGGCTGAAATAGCTTTTTTATATTTATCAGTGTACATATTTGTGAATATATGCACTTCCGTGTGTGGAGAAACTCATTGGGTCGTCGCTGTTTTTCCTCCCAGGTGTTTTTCTTTCTTTTCCAGTAGTTTGGAGGAGAAACGAGTTGAAAAATGTCGTTTTTGTCTAATTGATGAGGCACAGTATCTGTAATCCATTGCATGGCGTTAGAGGAGGGGGGGGGGGGGGGGGGGGGTTACTGTAGCTCCAAAATATCAACACACACCCCTCCCTTCACACACACACACACACACTCCCCAAAGTGAATGCATTGCAATAAAAGGAAACACTGATTCCCACTGATCCACGTTCACGCGGCGTAGCTGTGCGTCTACCTCATTACGCAAAGTGTTCACGTGACTCACGCGAGGGTTCGACTTGTTCTGTTTGGGTGAATTATGGGAGACACTGATGTTTTAAACCGGTTTGCTTCGACAATCAGATTCTTGTCCTGTCGGTTTCTCTGATTTGGACTCTGTGTGGTTCTGATGGTTCTGATGGTTCTGATGGTTCTGATGGTTCCGGTCACCTTTAGCGGAGGCACTTTGTAGATATCCTGACGGCGGGAGGCCGAATCGATACAGATGATTTCAACACTTCTGAGAACGTTTTAATTTATGATGGTTTTCTTTTTGTTATTTATTTGAATTAATTTATTTTTGCAGGAGGAGAAAAGAGGCGTTTCATTTGTGACAGTGTGCTTTAAATGTGTCTGTGTAAGAGGCAGAAGCTGAAATAAACCGTGCACGTTTTACTTCTGGAAGCCTTTCCTTTGGTTTTTGTCCAAATCAAGAAAAATAAAAATAAATGTGTATTTTATTTGTATTTTTTAAAAATCAGTTTGGGGCAAATTATGTAAAAATAATTCGGTGATAATGATAAATGTTCAACTTTCTATTTATATTTTTATAATTATTTATATTTTCTTTTTATTTATGTTATTTTGTTTTATGTTGGATAATCCTAAATACACTCTAAAAATAAAAAAGTGGGTCCAAATTAAAAAAATAACTATTTACTTGGTAACAAGTAGTTGAATTAAGTTTGTCCAAGTTAATTTATTAAGTTTGTTTTAAACAAATTTAATAAATTTAAGTAGGAAAATTGAATGACTTTATACCAAGTGAAGTATTTTTTAAGTTGTACCCTGATTGTTTTACAGTGTAGTTTTGACTAATTGAGTCAATCTCTTTTTGCTACAGCTGAGTCATAAATGAAACATCCACTAAAATTTGAAGGTTTAACACATTTTTAGGGTCACAAAATTTATTTAATTAATGGTTGACATTATTTTTATTTGTTTTATTTCTATAATGTTTGTAACCCAAAGTTTGGTGTTTTATGGGTAATTATTTTCTACCCAGTTTTTGGTGGCTTTAAATAGAGTATTTGGTTGTTTTAAACTAATTTTCACACTATGCTAAAATGACCCAAATGCTGAGTCATCAAATAATCCACATGTTTATAACCCAACAGCTGTTAAGTGTGTAATATTATTCATATGTAGCACAGTTTTAAACATTTTTGCCCCATTTGATGTCAGCTTCACTTACAGATCTGATGTGTGACTCTGCTGTTTTTGGGTGCTAATATTATGAATATGAGTTGGGTTTAATGGAGCAGCGGTGCAACATGAGCTGGGACCAGCAGTCCGTCGGTTTGTGGCTCCTGGATCCAGTCTGCATGTTAAAGCAGCTGCTGCTCTGTAACAGGAGACGCCTGGAGGTGAAGGAGGTCCGTCTGAAAGCTGCTCTCCAGCAGTGATGAATAGGATTTGATACTTGAGTGACTCTAATATTGATCAACGTTGCTGCCTATGAGGACTGCACGGCTCTATCACCGGTCTGATGCCTTCAGTCCAGTGCAGAAGAGATGGAAACTCACATCTTTAAGGTAGAAAGCCTGAGAAAATAAAAGACCGGCACGATGTTCTTAACCTGAGAAAACGTTTAAACTCAAACACTGGAAGACAAAATTTAAAAAACTGACAAAACACAGCAAATCAACCTGATTGAAATCACTTTAAATAACTGAATTCAATTAGACGGTTTACCAACAGTCTTACAACCAGAAAAATCTTCAGTTTTTGTCTCTTTAAAACACTGAAAATGTATTTAAAACTCCTGAATCATTATTATTTGGTTTATGTCAATTCACCTAAAACCTAAATGTACAAGTTGTTATGACTTCTAAAAATAAAACAATAACAATTTTTTCAGTATTTTGGATCTCTTTTGTAAATTTAGAAGATTTTTAGATTGATTTTAATTTAGAAAAATGTCCCTAAACTTTTCTCTGCACCCCCCCCCACCCCCCACAATTATAAATAAAAACGAGTTGTTACGTCTCAAAAAGACAGTTTAGAAATGTAAAGAGTGGCGCATTATTATTATAAATTATTATTATTATTATTATTATTATTATTATTATTATTAAGAGTGGCGCATATATTCATTTAAGCACTTACAGGAGGTTTAACTCAAATCCATTTAGTTTTGACTCATCCTGTCACTTCGCATTGTGGATTCAATGAGGAAAAAGACTCCAGCTTGTCTGTTTTTTTATTTGAAGATACATTCATTATCTGAAATTAATTTGAAGAGAATAATTTACACAATTTATTTCATTTATTTAAAAAAATCTGTGCCTATTTTTATTATTGAAATCTAGTTTTTTTCCCCATAATACTCAAAAATGCTCCAGATTAATTTTAAAAAATGTATAAAAACAGAAAAAACATATTAATAAATGGTTGAAATTGAACATGCATGCTGATATGTAAAATTCTTTATATATTTTTGGATGAAACCTTCTCACAGATCCTAAATTAACCTTAAATTAAAATCACGTCAACGTGTGAGTGAGTTTCTGCAGCCTGACTTTTCAGAATCTAACAACCACAACCTGCAAATACCTGTAAAAATTAATGATAATATTTAAAATTTCAGGAAGCAAAAATATAAAAACATTCAAACTATTATTTTTAGTCGTTCAGAGTATTTTTAAATAGCACAACGCCTGCAGACTTTTCTATATTTTTGTGGTCTTCTTTGGTTTAGCAGGTGGTTTGGGTCTATAAAAGCGTTATTAATGAATAATAAATATCAGCTGTTATGATACTATTGATTTCTCAGTGTGTTTGTTAAGAAGCTGCATTGCTGTGTTGTCTAACATCAGCTGAGGCTCAGATCCCTTCAGAGAAACACAATACAGGCCTTTAAAGCAGAGGGAGCCTCAACAAGGACCCAGGGACCGACAGGGTTCCCTGTTCTGTTAAAAATAATAAAATCAAAAGGATCTAGATGTGAAAACATAACACCTGCTTTTGGTTTGAATGATAAAAAAGTGACTGAGATTTTAATTCTGTCCTTTTAAAAGTTTTTATTGAATGAAAACAAAGCCTTGCAGGAGTTTTACTGATCAATGTCCCTGAAAATATTTCAAAAAGTAAAAAAAAAAAACATTTTAAGAAATATATTTTTGAAAGGTTAAAAAATAAAAACAAACAAAAAAAATTTGAATACATTTTTTAAGGAAAACAGAAAAAAATTCATGTAGGTTTTGAAAAAGAAAGACAAACATTTCTTCTTTTACATTTTATTGTTCTAATAAAACTTTAGATATCAACAAAGAAAAGAAAAGAAAGAAGAAGAAAGTCGAGCTCAGGCTTTCTGCATTTGTAGATGTTTTATAGATTCCCCCCCCCCCCAGACTGTGGCTGGCTGGCATGTTGGTCTCTAACAAAGAATGTAGTACATGGCTTCATCAAAGTTTAATGGTGGAGCGGCTCTCCAGTTGAGGCCTATAAATTATATATAATTGACCGTGTAATCAATGTGAACAGTGGATCAAGTTTTCCTGAAACAAACCGATGAACGAGGCAACAATTAAAAGAGAACCGTTTTTAAATATTCAGACAGGATTATAGAAACAAGTTTAGTCATTTTCTTCATAAACTCCACAACCTGAATCTTCTCATTTGTATTCTAAACATGTTTTATTATATTAAATGTGATTTTATTGAACAGATCCGTGAACTTTGTGCTTTTGGTCCGACCGTGTGAGCCGTAGAGAACCTGAAGCCTAAAATAGTCGTTTAAATAATTAAAAGCAACAGAAAATGAGTGTTTTCCTGCATTGGCTGGTGTTCTCCATGTGATCCGACTCCCTCCCGGCTCCACCCTGGATGCTGCTGTTGTTCTGGATGAGCGGATAAAGGAGCTGTTCCCAGGACAGCTGTGGATAATTGTTTGATTTAAATAATTAAGAAACGGGAGGCCTCATTTTCCTCCTCTGTGTTTTCTTGTGTCGAATCCAAACAAGAGGAAATCAGACTCCAAACTTCCTCCAGTGTGAATCTGATGATGCAGCTGCTCACACACAGACACCAGTCCGCTGCCAACCTTTAAACTCCAGTGTGCCAACATTCTGATGGTTACAGAGGGGAAGTGACATCATACAGACAGACAGACAGAAACATGCATCTCATCAGGATTCAGGTCTGAGAGCTTGGAGTCAAACATCGTCTTTCAGGTCATTCTCTGCCAAATAGATTGGTGTTTTTACTATCAGTCTGTGAAGTCGAGTTTTCCTTCCTGTGCTCAGAAGTTACTCACAGTCCAGTTAGAAGGATAAGTTAAGTAATTCTGAGTCATCAGTATCTTACCTGCAGCAGAAAGCATCCTGAGTGATCTCCGTTCATTTGATGGCAAAATCCTGCAGCAATTTGGAGCTTCGTTCTCTGTTACGCCCCTCTGCAGGTTCCAAGGCCAGGTTGAGATGGTGCAGCAATCTGATTGGCCCAGACTGCTGAACGAGCTGCACCTGTGACGACTGACACAAAACCTGCTGGAAGAGGCCTGAGGCAGGAGCGCCACTGGGGCCGCCACCAGTCTGATACTGGCTGGGGATTCTGGGAGAAATGGCTCCTTTAGATAAAAACATTTTAGAAATGTCTCCACTTTTTGCTGTGGCCCAAAAAGCTAGGTCGTAACATAGATGGGGGCTCGTCCGGGATGCATGTAAATATCCCACATTTGTATGATGTTTTTCTAAGTCATGGAGTACAAAGTACTTTACATTACTATCTGTCATTCACACACTGAGAGCAGAGAGCTACACTGTAGCCACACAAACAAGGAACAAAAGCCAGTGATGCACCATGGGAGGCCAAAAAAGGAAAATAATTCAGGTGGTTGGTTTATTAATCCAAACAATTTCATTTCAACCTACTACCCCAATGCATGCTGGTCCATTTGGCTCACATACCTGGCTCACAATAATTAACACACAAGAGCAAAAAATATGACAAAATTATCATTTAAAATGTCACTTTATATCAAATACCTGAAACACTCCATCACAATGTTTATTAAAAACTACTATTTGAAAGCATTTATTGGTGTACTTTTATGGTCTTTAGTTATTTTTTCGTTTTTTCAAGTTGTTAAATTGAGAGATAAATCATAAAGTTGAGTAATCATATTCTGATGCAAAGATTTTAGCTAAAGAAACAAACTAAAGAGCCTAAAAGACAATCTCAAAACGACAAGCTGAAGAAGTCATTTCCTACGATTCCACTGGGTTTTCCTCCAAGCTCGACTCAACAAACTTCATGTTGCAGCTTTCACACCAAACGCTTGAAACAAATACTGTATGAAGTAGTGACAGCTGGGAAATGGTTAGGGTAGGACTTTAGTTGTAGTTAGGGTTTTACAGCCGGCACTTTAAGGGTCCAGCCATCCTCACAGGTTCTGTCTCACCCCGACTGCAGGCGTCAGCATTAAAACAAACCACCACTTAGGAGGAAAACACTACGTCCAGCTCTGTAAGTGGATCCAAGCTCAGCGTTCTCTCTATTATCTAGTTTGAGCAGAAACTCTGACAAAACATCAGAGAAAAGCACAACTGAGCGTGTCGTCTGAAAGGCTGAAAAACATGTCGTACTGGGTTAACTCAGGTCTGCTCTGTGTGTTAGATCAGTTCACGGCGTGACTCGTGTTTGACCTTTCGCTATGCGTCAGCTCCTTTACCGTTCCCCGTCAATGTTGAACAGAACTTCTACAATAATGTAAAAAGTACCTTTATCCTGGATGTGAAGCTAAGTCATGCTGCGTGTTATTTTTGCACTTTGCTGCATTTTTCATGTAACTTCACACTCTAAAGAACGACACCCAGTGTTGAACTTTGAACCTAAACTCAGCCGTTTTGCTTCTTGCGTTCAGGCTTTAAAGGACAAACTGTAACGACATGACAGGTCAGATGTTACTGGGAGTCCTGGGACCTAGATGCAGTGTTTTAATGTCAGTCTGTGGAGGGGTGAGGGGGGGTCCGGGAAGTGATCTGGAACAAGTTGTCAGATAATAATAGAGAAACATTCATCCATGAGTGATGTTAGCTCCACGTGTGAAATCAATCTAAACTTTTACTTCAAACGTGACTATTTCAAACAAAACATCAGCCTAAATAAAGAGGAAAATAAAAATGTAATGATTTTATAGCCTGAGTTCCCCGTCCAACAACAAACTTGCTCCAAAAACATTTTTAACCTTTACAATCAAGTTTCATATCCAATTCATAGGAAGAGAATCAGCTAAAAGACTAATACCTAAACACAACACAAGTCAACAATAAGCAGAAGCATTCAAAGTAGTGGGAAGGTGCCCAAAGCCCAGATTCCACAGATTCCAACGATAGAAGTCCCATTCCTCTATGTGTAAAACCCAGCAGCCAAAAGCCATCCATAAACAAACAGCAACCTGCAGCCATTATTGTCAATAGGGACGCACCGATACCACTTATTTTCAAACCAATATGATACTGATACAATATGAATCTGAGTACTTGTCGATACCGAGCACAGATTCTGATACTTCTACTGCACGAAAAAATGCAATGAATTGGAAGACAGGTTCTATTTTCTTCTAGTTAACTTTAACAAGTACGAGTATATGGCATCAATATCGGTCCGATAACGATATCGTATCGGTGCATCCCTAATTTTCACATCAGCTTCTACCTTTGCAGTCTTCTGAGTTTTTATCCTTTTTGTCCATAAATACTAACCAGAACCAGGTCATCTAGATCTCTGTGATCAACGTGAACAAACATCCTTTTCTCTTTTCTTTGACATCTCCATCCAGTAAGCTGAGGAGCACATGCACACTGACTTTCACCTTTGCCTTTTCTTCTTCCGTTTGGTGAATAATGTTGTCAACCTGGTTTTTCTTCTTCCATATTTTAATAAATTCTATTGTTTTAATGTTTCAAAAGAGGCCTCAGTTATGCAAATTGACCAACAGGTTCCTGAGATATTTAAAATTCTGTGTTTCTCCTGTTTTTATGTGAAGTTTTACTTTCTATTGGATTTAAAGTGTTTTATAATAAGGATGCACCAATACCACTTTTTTCAAACCGATACAATACTGATACTTACCAATACCGAGTACTGATACCGATACTTCTACCGCACAAAAAAAAGCAATAAATTGGAAGACAGGTTCTTTTTTCTTCTAGTTAACTTTAACAAGTATGGTATCCAGGAACCAACACCAGTATCGGTATCGGGCCGATACTGATACCGGTATCGGTTCTTGGTATCGATTAACTTTAATGAGTACGAGTACATGGTATCGTATCGGTTTCAGACCGATACCAATATCGGTATTGGTGCGTCCCTATTTTATAATAATCTGACATACAGTAAATCACAAAGATCTGAAAAGCAACATATGATGTTCAAAATAAGGATTTAGGTGTATAAATAGATTTTCGTTCACCAGTAACTCTGTAAAACCTCCCACATTGCATATTTTTTAGAAGTCTTACATACGCTAGGTCTGTGTGTGGCTAAGCCATTTAAAACTGCTGAGGTGTTTGGTTGATAGCGTGCACGTTGCTGATTCTAGTATTTTGAAAAGTGACATCAAATGCACCAAACTGAAATTTGCACAGCAAAAAAAAAAGTCTCCTACATTCTGAGCCAGTTTAAAAATGAGGACATGTGACCAAACATTCAGACCCTACAGCTTCAGCGCTCTCCGTTTGCTTCACTCTGACCTGATCTGTCCTATAAGTCCAGCTGTCCACGCACCTTGTTTGACATCTTGCTCAGACCTGGTTTTTTGTCAACTTGAATCTTCTGAGTCTATATTTTTGACTGATGAGCAAAAAGCCACTTCAAGACTAGATGTTTCAGTCCAGATAAAGAAGCTAAGAGGGGTAAAATATGATTGGTTTATATCTTTTATGCAGAAACACACCTTAAAATGTTGATTTGAAGGGAAAAAAGTGTAAAATTGTAAAAACAGCTGTTTCCAGTTAAAACACATCTGACAAAGGTGCTTTATTCCAAAGTTGTGATTCAGTCCTGTTCTTTAGTGTTTGGATTCGTCTCCTTATTCAGAGTTTCCCCATCGGTGCCGCTCGGTAAAACTACCTTTTGGACAAACAGCTCTCTCTGGGATGCATTTTGCTGGAGAGAAAACCTTTTGGGTTCCGTTTCAGAAACAGAGCCTCAATGCAACACTCCAAACCTTCAGCTGCCTCTCATGCACAAACCGTTCCGGTTTGAAAACATGCAACTGGGTCTGATTCAGCACCGGGGCAAGAAACAAACATCAAGTCAGCTGGAAAGTGGTCTGTGAGGTTTTAGGTCCCAGCAGCACCAGCAGGGCCTTATGATAGCGCACCAGCCACTCAGCGGGGAGCAGAATCGATATGAATAAGCAGTGGATGCTGTTAATTTCACTCTTTTTCAGATTACTCCATCCACTCCTCTCTGGCATGTGTTTTCCATGAAGCGAGGAAGCGCATTTTCATAAATAGACCTTGGCCGAGCGCTGCGGCGATGAAATTTTAATGAAGCTCAGAGTCTTGAGTGCAGCGCCGGGGCCTTGGAGAATCAGCCCTCTGTTACTCTACTATGGCTTTCTCTCTCAGACACACACACACACACACACACACACACACACACACACACACACACACACTACAGTAACACACACACAACCCCCCACCTCTGCACACTCACACAACCCTTCTGCAGTGGTGCATGGGGCAGCCAGCTGCATACTGACAGCATGGCTGGAACGGGACCAGACTGAGGGGCGGGTGGTGTGTGTGTGTGTGTGTGTGTGTGTGTGTGTGTGTGTGTGTGTGCTTCTAGAAAACAGAGCTCTAATTTGTGTGTTCTTTATTTTTTGGGACTGACCTCCGTCAGCGTTCGGTCACTGAGATAAAAACTGTTGTTTTGGTTCTTTTTCCTCCAGACTCACTGGAAGTCTTCAATTCTGTTGATGTAATATTTATTAGAAGATTAATCCTCAGCTTCAGAGTGGGGACACACACACACACACACAAAGAGAAGATTTGGGAAATCAACCAAATATTGAAGCAAATGATTTTAAAGTTTTTTATTTAATTTTATGGCATTATGATTATTTGAAACATTTTATTAGTTTTTACAAAATGTGTTGCTTCATCAGAAACAGTATTGATTGATTGATTAATGGATTCTTTGATCAGTTTAAGAAACTAAAAATAAAAAGACAACCTGTTGTTTTGCATGATCTCTTACTTCTTTAGCAACCAAATGAAGGGTCAAAGGTCAGATTATGACTAAGATTAGGGATAAAAAGTAAAGAAATAGAAAAAATATTACCTGAAACAATTCAAACAGTTCATTTCTCAGATTCTAAATCTTGAAAAAGCTGCTGCTCTGTTCACTATTATTGTAAAAAGCACTTGGAACTCGTCTGACTTGGAGCTCAAAGTCACAATAATGATGTTTTTTTAACCTTTCAGAACATAAAGCAGCAAAAACGGCATCAATCAACAGAATCAATCAGAATGAATGAACCAGAAACACAAAGGATCTGAGAAGTATTTTTATTTTTTCATCATGAAATCGTCTAATTTACATCAACTCACATGAAGGGGGCGGGGCTTAAACTCACACTGGAAACACCACTAAGAGCCACTTGTTTTGTTTCAGCTTTAAATTCTGAATTTTCTATTATTTCTACAAATGAAATTAAAAAAAACATCAAAACATGCTAACTTGGGACCTGACTATCACTTGGAAATATACATAATATACGTCCTTATAGTTTTATGTCTTTTAAAAGCACATTTTAGTCTATAATCACAAAGTTATTCTTTTAGTAATATTCTGCCTCTTTATGACAGGGTTAATGCATGAACACAAAACAAAATAAATACATATTTTATTAAACACTACAGTCACCCATTCATTCACACACTGGACTGACACGATTTATTGAACAACTATATCTATAATTATCTTACATTTTATTATGTTTTTTATACAGAACATGAAAAAAAACCATGAATTTGACTGATATGTATTACTTAGATCATCCACTAGAGGGCAGAAGACATGTAAAGGACTTGTACTACTAGTAAAGTACTAGTCCTCGTAAAGTGATAGAACCCTGAGGAAGTCAGAAAGTATCAAATACTTTTTTGTGTGAATGAGATTTATTTGACCCACTGATCCAAAATGGGAAATTATTGAGCAAAAAACATTAAAACCTTTTACAAAAGGTTTTTCTGGAAGTGATGCCTGTGCATGTGTGCGTGCTCGTGTAAGTGTGTGGGACATTCTGCATCTGAGGTGGTAATTAAAACACAGCAGCCATAATTAGGAACATGGTATAACTAATCAGGCCTAATGAGCATCGGGGCGGTGATCAAACGGCCGACTGATGAGGCCTAATGGGGGGGAAGCAGACCCACCAATCACCATTAGAATAATCATTATTATTATGTTTGATCCTGTGTGTATGAAGCTGTTGCACTATGTTCCAAATCAATTCCAACCGCAATGAAAAATGCAATAACATGAATTATGAAAACCACAACAATATCGTAGCAGGGATATCAATATTTACACAACAGGAACCCGATCCTGGGACCTTTAGCCTCCTGACGGAGAGGAAAGCTGTTTTATTAGAAGTACAAACCTAAACGGGCCTCTCCTCTTTACCGCGCACAAAGAATAAATAAATTATAGGACAAAAATTTATGAACAGATTCTAAACAAATTCCTGTCATATCCACAGAATATGAGCGGCTGTTTTTATTTTTTATTTCTTATCTTTAAAGAAAGAAGTAATATTTACCTCCTATTATGACCAACTGTCTCATTTGTGTCAAGTCTTGTTGGACTTGTTAGATTTTAATGCGTATTAATAATTAAAAACACGTCCTCCATCTATTCTAAATAATCAGTTGGCGTTTAGACTCGGTTTCCACAGATAGGATGAACACGACTCTGTTTAAATAAATCAAAAACACGTCTAATAATAGTTAAAGTAGCTGTTTCATCTCCTCTTCTCCAGACCTGCATCTTTATTTAATGCGCGTGAGAGGAGAGAGGGAGCGAGAAAAAGAGAGCAAGAGAGAGGCCTACCAGTGCTGCGTGCGCGTGGAGCTGCAGCAGTAAATTCATTTAAAAATAAAAACCCAACACAGGGCGAGAAATTGAGATTTTGTTTAATTTGGATGTTTTTTCTTAACAAAACTCAGATTTTTATGTAAATTCTGAGAAAAATATTAAATACAATAAGTCTAGGAATAATTTATAGACCAGGAAACAACTGAAAAATGCAGGCAGTTTATTATAAAAATCTAAAAATACACTTAATGTTTCAGTTTATTTGCAGATACCAAAAATAGAACAGATCAGAAAACAGTTTAAAGGATTATCAGATGTTTTTAGAGATTTGTGCATTTATCTTTAAATATAAAACTCAGCACCAAACATCTCCTCTTCTCTCTTTCTGTGCAAGAATTATTCATCAGCTCTCTTCTGACAGATGCTGCTCCTCGTCACCACGTCGATGCACAAAATATGATTCGGCAGTGAGTCCTAATCACAGCCTGCAGGCCTGGAGGTCGGAACCAGCGGCCCATTTAAACGCCCAAAACGGAAATATAAAAACAAAAATACACGCACAGGCCTGAGAATGCATGAGTCAGATTTAATGTTTAAGTCTCAGATCATGTGCAAAATATTAATATCAAACAAATTCCACCAAGCTGATGGTATGTTTCTGCGGGTAAAAAAAAAGTGTTCTCAGCCTCCTGGAGTTCCTAAAGAAAAACATCCAGCAGAGCCAATCCAACACGCTTTATAAAAAAAAACTGGAGTGGAAGAAACAAGATATAATACGAAGTTCAAGTTAATTCAGAGAAATATGTTCAAAGAGACGCGCTGGTGGGGGCTTCTGCAGTCATGTCTCATCAATAATGCATTTCCAACTGACAGGATGCCCGAAACGAGGAGCTGCTGCAACATGAAGCCCCGTTTCACGGACGGACACCGGCTAAACTTCAGCGTTTAGTTACAGTACAATTTTAATGAAATTAAATGTATTGATGGCGGGGAGGAGAGTTGTGCTTTCTGCAGGCTGCAGATACACAAACCGCTGCAGGAAGAGCCCGAGCTTCAGCTGCAGTTAGAAGCTGGTTTTATAAAACAAAGTGACCTGTTTGAGTTGGGATCTGATGGCTCAAATGAACACATTATGAGAATCATTATTTGCGGGAAAGGTGCTGAATGCCTTCTTTTTCTTTCTGCATTTCCCTTCAAGGGTCACATCCATAACCCTGTCCTCTAAGTCCAGTCCTACCTGGGACTCATCTCCAGCACACCTGAATCAAAGGAAAGGCTCCTTCAGCCTCTGCAGAGCTGAATGAGCTGCTGTTTGGAGCAGGGATGCATCTAAAAGCTCCAGGATGAGGGACTGGACATCCTCATGTCCTCTTACTCTGAGCACTAACTGATCACATGAGATCTCAATCTCTTCCATCAAGTCGACCCACTGGAGTAAATCCAGTTTAATAGTGAAATATTTCATGAACCACTGGATGGATTTGAGTGAAACTTTTAGAAAGTCTTCACAGGATGAACATCTTAACTCAGTTCAACAGAGCCACCATGACAGCAGATCCTGGAAAACACAAAAATGGCTAAATGCAGATCTTGTAATATTGCACGAGACTATTTCAAGATTTGTCCAAAACAACCACAACCACCGTTTCTCCACATGTTAGTCAGAAGGAGAGCGGTTAAATCCCTGGTTCCTACAGACCAAAGGCTGAAGGATAAATAGAACCCACAGCTGTCTCCTGGTCAACTGCAGAGAAATCATTTCCTTTATTATTATTATTATTATTATTATTATTATTATTATTATTATTATTATTATTATATTATATTATTTTAAGATCTGGGCTCTAATCAACAAGCCCGACACAAAAGACAGTGGGGGACATTTCACTGATTTCTTTAACTTTTTTGTTTTGTTTTCATTCTGATCCCTCCTCCATCACTCCAGAGTATCACTGGACCTCCATCTACAGATGAACCTCCTCTTAAACACATTGGAGAACAAACAGGCTGGATGAAGACGTGAGGACTGGGCTGCTGGGCCAGTTTGATTAAAAAAGCAAACTCCTCTTCCCAGCAGTCCTCTCAAATGCAACAAACTGACAGAGAAACCGATAATTGGTGGATGGATGTGTGTGTGTGTGTGTGTGTGTGTGTGTGTGTGTGTGTGTGTGTGTGTGTGTGTGTGTAGCGGTTTGGGGATTCACTCCTTGCGGACAGAGTTACTTTATTTCTCTGCCCTATATATCTGTCCGCCCTCACTCTCCCCGTTTCCCTCTCCGCTCTGGAGGCTCAGGCTGCTGCTGTAGGGATGTGTGAAGCGCTACTTTCTTGTCTAGGCGATGAATAATGCAGGGCTCGGAGGCCAGCAAGTTTCCAGTTAAATACCAATTTGCTTAACCAGTGTTTCCAGCTTCTGCCAGCTCCACTCAGTGAAGCAGGGAGTCACGCTGGCCTTTGGACGTGAATGAAAAGATTCAGGGAGCAGAATAATTCTTGGACAGAACATGGGGTCAGCAGAAATCTCAATGTAAACTCGTTTATTTTGTTTAATTTAAACATTAAAAAACTTCTCCTGCAGGATGTAATTCAGATTGTTTGAAAACTAAACTTGTTTGCATAAAGCAGTCTTTACAAAACAACCTCCTGTTTGAATTTCACCACCTCTAAAAGGCCCTACAGCCTCCAGTGATGGATGTAATATAATGGTATAAAATTACTCTCAGCACGACCTCACCGATCCTCACCCAGAGCAGATTTTTAATCAGGCTGCAAAAGTCCAAACACTGGGATTTTGCACATGCAGCAAAACAGGATGCACCTATTAGCCCCCAAAATATAAAGAGTCTGCAACTTTCTGTTGGTGCTAAAGGTGAAGCTGTAATGATGCAATGACCTTAATCATCAGGACAACGTCTCCATGATGGTTATCAAGTCAAATACAGTTCAGCAGCTGTATTTTGAATAGTATTAATGTAAAAGTTTGTATTTTATTTTATTATTAACATTTTGAAACTTAAGCAAACAGGTTGAAGAACAAATTTACCAAAAACTTAGAAATGTTGTTGGATTGTGAATGCTCTGTGTTTAAAACTGTTCTGGTCCCGGCCGTAGAATGTTGGACCAGATCCGTCCTACAGGGTGATGGAGAGAGCATGCTCTACATGTGTTTTGTGGATTGGGAGGAGGCTTATAATCATGTCCCCTTGAGGCACCTTGTGGGGGGGGGGGGGGGG
>SSNR01000121.1:1683394-1720382 GCA_006937965.1 Callopanchax toddi | reverse complement strand
GTCAGTAAGTCAGATCTGGTTCGACTCAAAGTTGGACTCCGCTAGGGCTGCCCTTTGTCACCGGTTCTGTTAAAGACTTTTATGGACAGAAGTCTAGATACAGCCATGGTATAGAAGGTCTTAAGTTTGGTGATGAGAAGCTTTGGTTCCTGCTTTTTGCAAATGTGGTCCTCTTGGTGTCACTGAACAAAAACCTTCAGCTCCTGCTGGAGGTTCACAGCCAAGTGAGAAGCAGCTCAAATGAGGATCAACACTTCAAATCCAAGGCCATCCTCAAGGGGGATCTGCCACCTCTGGGTTGGGGGAGAGGTTCCAACTCAATGCAGAACAGGTCGATTTATTTCACAGCAGATATTTTTACCTGAAAACCTGAAAAGTACAGATGGGATGGATTTCACTCCTGCAGCTGAGCAAACTGATTGTTTTGTAAAATAGTAAGTAAGTAAAGTGTATTTATATAGTGCCTTTCACAGATATACATCACAAAGCGCTCTACAATATAAACAAAAAAACAAAACAGAGAAAACATTGAAAATAAAAATCTAAACAGAGATTTGGGTTACCATCAGGGGATCTAGATTGTAAATTATGAGATACAGTGGGACATTGGCTTGTGTAAGGAAGTAAAATCTTGGGCAGAAATATTGGGTTGGGCGAGAGACTAACAATATTTAGGCCAAACAATAAAAGGGAAAAACCAAAAACTGAGAGCAGCAGAGAAAGTAAACAAAAGGGAGGGAAAGTCACAAAAAACATAGCAGCACTTCCTCAAAATACAAGTCAACCCTCGCTGCTTTCTTTACTTTTGCACGTTAAAATATTTGCCATTGTTCAACTTATTAGTTTGCAGTTGCACTCCAGACCAATAGGTGGCAACAATGAGCCAAAAAATATCTGGAATTTTCAGCTGAAACAAAACAAGCACCCTCACAACACAAGAGTAAACTTAGTGAACTCACAAACACTTTAATAAAAATATTATAATTCCTGAGCTTAAACCCCGACATAAGTGAAATATTCTAAAGTTTGGAGAAGGAGTTGGGTTTTACTTGCAGGAAAAACATCTAAAGAACACAAACTGCTGACTCAGAAGACAGAAACGTGTCTTATGTGACCTGAGGTCATGTGACTATGTGGATCAAATGGATGCTTTTCCAGTGATCTGAGTGAGTTCAGCTCCCCTGTAGCTTCTGATTCACAAACAAGCAGCAGGAGACCGACCGTCAGGTCAGCCGTCGTGTGGAGACCCTTCTGAGCTCCTTCTGGCTGAGAATTACTGCTGGAACACAAGTGGATGCATAATGACCGCCTGCAGGTCCAGGTTGTCGTGTCAGACTCCCCGTCGCCATTCTTCCCCTCCTCTGTGATCAACTCAGAGGCAGGACGCAGAACAGAGCCAGCCTTCCTCCCCACCAACCCCGAAAAGTAAACACTGCTTCTTCCATCCCTCGTCAATTGTTATTCATAGGGCAGATAAATATTTAATTCCATCTAAGGATACCTTTTGTTAACAGAATTACCGTACAAGCCTTGCAGCCCATAAATCCCACAATGAATTCAAATTCTGTTGTGTGGCTTCAGATGTTGGGAGTTTGGGAAAGAGCTGAGAGGGAAGAGAAGACAGAATAAGACGGAGGAGGAAGAGACGATGAGTTACTCACTGCAATAAGAAATGAGATGCAATGAGTTCAGGTTATGCACCAGAATCACAAACGGACCCTAAACGGACCCTCCAAGTGTTGTGTTTGTTTCACTGAAACACACTGTGCAAGACTTTGGGGAAATAATTATATTTCAGCCTTCAAAGTGAATTTTTATTTGTAGCTTCATGAGCACGTGGAAAAAATACTTTTCTAAAAATATCACAAAAAAGGCCTGGTTAAAAATGACTCTCTCACATTTAATAAACAAAACACAAAATTAGATCAAGTACAAAATAAAAAACATGTCAGACTGTTGATGTATGTTTTCAGTAAACGTTGTACATCAAAATATCTCATCTACATAAGAAACAATAAGCTTACTTTTTGCTAGAGTATTAGTTGGCCCACATGACCAAAGAGAACACTCTCAGTGTTAATGTTTGTCCCAAAGCTCCTCTTAAACAGCAGGAGGCGTTACAGAGCAAACAGCAGGAATCCAGATGAGATTCATTCATCAAACTACACTTAAGCTTTTTTCCCCAAATCAGAGACCAAACAAAAAATACCTGCTTGTAGATTTTTTAAAAAATGTAATAGTCACAGATTTTATGAGATGTAACAAACCAGTGAGTCTTCTTGATTTTTTTCAAGAGGAATGAATAACAAGTTACAAATAGCTTAAACAGATGTTTCATGAATAAACTCATCTATTGGGTAAACATTAGTCTCCTTCTCTGCTCATATTTCTGTCGTCAGCTCTCTGTGTAAATTTGTCTCACTTGTTTATTTTGGTTTATATCTTGAATCTTATATCTCTAAAGAAATAAAACTACTTCATTCGTCCTCAAAAGGAAAAATCAGAGTCGGGATTAATCCCACGTTCATCCAAACGTGGGCTTTGTCTTGATGGATGAGTGCAGACGAGTGATGCTATAACGCCTTGCTAACGTGATGTTGTTTTCATGCTATTATTGTTGGACTTTGACTCTAAAAAGGAGAGAAAAGAGGTTGAAATGAAGAAGAAGTCTGTTGACGTTTGCGTCCGTGTGGTGTCCATTTTGTTTTGAACCTCTTGTGCTCATTGTTTCTGCATCACTCTGGCTGTGCTCCTATCGGTATACAGCATGTTTGGCTTTTAGTTGTTGTACCCCCCCACAGCTCTGCTCTCTTCCTGACCCACATATCTTAGTCTTATCACTGGCTGCTAACAGTGTTTTAAAACATAATGTCTCCTTGGCTGCTTATGGTGTTTTTCACCATGTTCAGTTATTTTTAAAATTCCTTAAAGAGAAATAAGTTAAACAGAGGCAAATAAAGAGAATCAAACCGGAGGAGGACGTGGAGGCAGAGCGGGCTCGATTGATCTGCAGCTTTTAAAATCCAGTCTGCTTTGCACTTTTGTATTCCTTTTGAGACATAAATAATGGAGCGATGAGTTCTGATGAGAACATTAAGAGCAGCTTAATGAGCAGGCCGACTGGATCACTGTATCACTGTAATTACCACCTCCAATCACCATGACTCCAAACACAAAGACGAAGCTCTATCGATTCCAAAGAAATTCAGCAGCTTTGATATCCGAAGACGGACGAAGGCAGGAGTCAATAAGTCCTCTCGTCTTCCTGCCGGTGTCGTTTCAGTCGAGGCATTTGTTTGGTCAGCCACCGGGGATTAAGACCTGTTGAAACCACTTTTCAGGAGAGGCAGAACACTGTTGGCTGAGGATTAAAGTTTAATCAGCCCCGTTTTGAGTTAATAATATTCTAAACCCCCTCTTTTTTAATGAAATTCATTTTTTCTCCAATCCCCTAAAGTCGAGCTGAATGGATGGTGGAGGAGGAGGAATGCATTGCTCTCGGAGCAAAAAGGTTTCAGTTGGGTCTCTTTGATGGCTCCTAATAATATCCCAATGGCTGATGGATGAAATCAAATAGAATGATGAGTCTTTGATTTGTATTCTGAACATCAAACTGGAATGTGTGTGTGAAGCTGAAGGAGTCAGTTCAACAGGATCTTTTGGTAATAATAATAATAATAATAATAATAATAATAATAATAATAATAATGTCTTTTTGCCTGATTGAATTAGAGTTTTAGGTTCAACATTTAAGTTTTATTATTCCTGAGGATCAGTTAAATCATAAATGTGGGGTTTGGTTTTGTCAGGTTTATTGTCAAATGTTTGCATCTGCATGGTCTGCATGCTAGATGACCTGTAATGGTGCCTGACCACGTCACCAGGTACAGACGTCATGGTCTTCAACGGACCAGAGAGCATTTACCGTGGCTGAGGGCCTCGGTGCTGTTCACTGAGGAAAGTTGCTGGTGAAGGTTCTCAGTCATCAGGTCATGATGAGGAGGTGTTCGCTCCACTCGTCTAATACAGTGGAGCGAACACCTCCTCAAGGGGGGAGAAGGAGGTGTGTCACAGACAGAGGAAGAGAAGACTCTCTCTCCTTTACTACAGACAGAACTGACAAAGCTACTGGGATGAGCAGAAACGTCTTCAGAGAACCAAAGAAGTCCAGTTGTCTTTATTAAAACCCTTTTTTGGACTGATGAAAGTTGATTTATGCTGAGCAGAAACAACGGCAGCCAATGATGTTGGAGGCGTCAAAGAGACGCTATTTATCAACTACTGTTACGACCAGACCAGACTTTGGTGGTGGTGTTAGAGTGGAGTCATATGCACTTTGTCCAGACCTGGATCCCATAGAAAACCTTTGGGATCAGCTGATTATGTAGAGGCTGGTGACTCTGAACCCAAGAACCTTAATGACCCGATGGCCGTCCTTCAAGAACAGAGTGACGCCATGCCTCAGTGGACAATGACTGGACTTGTGAACAGCATGAGATGTCATTGTGAAGCTGTAACTGATGCTCAAGGTCACATGACCCCTTATTGAGACATTAGGTGCGTTCGAGGTGAGCCAGTTCTGCGCAGATCCGATCACCGGTGATCGGCGCCCATTGCGTGCCGGTTAGATTTCTGTCCGACGACTTGACGCCGACTTGCTCTGATGTCATGCCTACGTAGGCAACAATAACCTCATGAGATCAAGGCAGCTGCAGTTTCTCTCCACCGGCTGCAAAACCGACAGGAAATACCTGATCTGAGATCTGATTGGTTCAAACTTTGATCCAAACATCCTGTGGTAGAATGCGAAATGTTAGTTGTTTCTATATATTCTGTAAGTACATGTTACGTTGATGATGACAACTATCAAGGCCACAATGGGAAATGTGATTTGTTTCAAAGAGTTTTCAGTAGGGACTGGTTCTAATAAAACTACCGTCTGATTTTTAGAATATTATCGTTCAGTACAGAGCATCGTCGTGTTCCCTTTCTTTGACCAATATGATCTCTCTGGATATATGTCTATTGCTTTGTTTTCTTTATTACTTTGTATCTTGTTCACTCTTGAATTTGTTTTGAAATACTTGGATTTTCAAATAAAGATTTTTGAAAAAAAAAAGAAACTCATCCGCTATTACGAACATTAACGCGATCTCTTCGGCCATATCATCACGCATACATTTAGGAAAATCTGTCCGACTTAAAAGCAGACTTTTGGCCACGCCCCCTGCTGCGTCCGCCGTCTGTTTCCCAGGTGAGGCGCAGTTCATCTCGAACAAGCCTACTTACACAACATCACTGTAGAGGGGACTTTTCACATGTTCTATACATTTCACCAGTAAGCCAAATATCAAACTCTTTGTGAGTCGTGTATGTGGGCGGGGTGTATGGAGGACTCACAAAATATATTGATCTTTATCACAATATTTTAATTGTTTTTAGATGTGCCTGTGAAAACTCAAAACGCACAAAAAAAAACTCTAAAGACACCTTGGGAGCACATAGGAGAAACACAGAGGCAGAGTGACAGCAGTGATAAGAGAGTGATGAACAAAGGCTTTAAATCAGGGTTCTGGTCCTCCAGGGCCACTACCGGCCTGGTTTCTGTTTCCATGCACCAACGCAACTGAAGAGCTGATGCATTAATTGAATCAGGTGTGTTGGTGCACAGAAACATGCAGGATGGGGCCCTCAAGGACCGGAATTTTAACCCTGGTTTAAATAAACTGGGGTAATTAGTGGAACAGGAACTGCTGAGTGTAATCAACAGAATGAAGAACTGCTGGGAAGGAAGAGCTGAGGAGGGAGTGGCTAAGGTGACAGAGGAGGCACAGCTCCACTCATAAAACTCAAAGGGACAAAGATCAGGACACTTTCAGTGTTTTTAAAAAGCTCACAGCTGGTCAAAGTTCTGCTTTACACAAATATAAACAAACACATCATTGCATCCTTCAGGGTTTTTGTTCAGAGAGAGCCGAACATTTAAAGGCGATCTTTAGATATTTTTATGGAGGTTTGTGGAACCCTTAAAATTAACCCATTTTATAAAGTTTATTATTTCTATTTAAATGTATTTTAGTTCCTCTAAAGTGTTCCTAGGTGTGAGTGTGAATGTTTCTCATTTGTCTTCGTGTGGTCCATGTAATGGACGTGTCCAGGGTGTCCCCCGTCTCTCACCCCCTGACTGCTGGAGATGGACAGCAGCGACCCTCACTAGATGAAATGCTTTACCTGCATTGCCTGTCTAACCTTTCTGGGCCGTCTTTATCTTTGGTAGCAGCTCACTTCACTGTGGCGTCGGTTCGATGATCTTCTAACTTCCTTCCAGAGTTGCATTAATGTTTCTCCAAGCTCCTGTAGAGATGATGAATAAAATGTTCTCCAGCACATCCCGAAGACTCAGTGGAGTTCAGGTCTAGACTTTGTGGAGAAGGTGATGTCACTCATGGAAAAAGCTGGTCGACCTAAATCTACAGGAACAAAACTTTGCTGAACCTCGACCTGAGAAGCTGCAGACCCCAGATCGTAGCACTGCCACCCCCCCCCCCCCACAGGCTGGTAGGCCCTAGGCATGATGGGGGTTTCACCTCATGCACTTCTTTTTTTCTGACCAGATTTCCTTCGGTAAAATGAAGGTTCCTCAGTATCCTTCCAGTTTTTAAGAATGCGTTCTAATATTTTGGCCCTTCTCAAACAGATGGTTGAAACCACTTTGCTTTGTTAATCCAGGGGGAGACTTTTTTCTAGACAGACTGTATTTCTGAATATTGCTCTGGATTGTGTCCCTAAGACTTTTATACATCAGTAACTGAACGCTCCAAGGCTGCTTTCTTTTATGAGCTTAAAATTCAAGAAGTTATTTGTTTTTAACTGCAACGACAAGAGAAAACATTTTAGGTTCATCTTGATCGCAATAGTTTAAAAATGAAATGATGAACTTATTGGATTTCTTTTCATTTGCATCCCGTTTATGGAACCGTGTGCATAGATAAACAGTTAGCTCCTGTGGGATGTGATGAAACTATGAGCTGTGGAGGTAATTAAGTGGTGGAGAGGGGAGGGGAGGGGTGAAAGTGATGGAGGATCCACTCTCGCTGCTGCCGAGTCAGAGTGGGACAAGTGTCCTCTTTGATTAGCAGGCCCGTCTGTGAGTGCACTAATGCACCTCCATATTAGCATGTTGCCACGGGCAGCGCCGCGCCGTCTCCCTGTTAGACATGTCAGGATGGATATCAGTCAGAGCGCCGTGGCCCGTGGGCCTCACATCAGCAGGAGGAAGGGGTGTGGGGGGGAGAGCAGTAAGTGCATCAAAGAGGATGTTCTTGTCCTTGGTTAAGTTTTATCTCGGTGGGATGAGGACATTTTAATGGTGTGAGCAGTTTCAGTTTTTACTTCTTCCAGAGGTTAGCTCAGGGTTAGCGACCGGGCGTAAAGGCTAAAACCACAAGGAGGACGGTCTCAGGTTAGAAGAAGTTTTTAGAAGGTGGAAGTTTATCAAGAGGTGGAGCAGACTTTGTAAATGACAGGAAGGAAAAGAAATGTTACAAATCTCAACTGACTGTAATGATGTTAACATGATGGTAGTAAAAAAGGTTATTGATAGTATAGCAAACCCACTGCTTACATTTCTAACTGATCATTTACAACTGGGTCGTTTCCTGATCAAATGAAAATAGCAAAAGTTCCAACTTACAAAGCGGGGGATAAACACCAATACACAATGACAGGACTATATCATTAATCTGTCAGTTTTCAAAAATATTAGAAAAAGCATTTGCTCAAAGATTAGATAACTTTATTGATGAGCATAAATTACTGACAGACTGCCAGTATGGTTTCAGAGAAAACAGATCTACTGTGATGGCACTGATGCAAATAACAGACGAAATCACAAAAAGCACTGACAACAGGAAGTTCTCTATTGCAGTATTGACTTGAAAAAAGCATTTGATACCATTAATCATAACATATTACTTAAAAATGGAAAGATATGGGTTCAGGGGAGTGGTGTTAAGCTGGCTGAAAAGTTAGATTACAAACCGTCCACACTTTGTACGAATAGGCAGTTACAAATTATCTTTGCTAAGCATAACTTGTGGGGTACCGCAAGGGTCAATTCTAGGCCCCAAACTATTTATAATGTATTTAAATGACATCTATAGAGTATCGGATCTTGTGACATTTGTATTATTTGCTGATGATACAAGTATTTTTTGTACTGGTGAGAATCTACAGCAGCTTTTGGAAATTGTCACCTCAGAAATCAAAAAATTAAAACACCAGTTTGACAGGAACAAACTGTCATTAAATTTAAACAAAACGAAGTTTATGTTATTTAGTAATCGCAAGATTCCTTTACATACAACTGTAAAAATAATAATTGGTCAAATCAACTTGGAGAGAGTATTTGAAATAAAGTTCCTTGGATGATTCTAGACCATAAAATCAGCTGGAAACCCAAATCAATCAAATTACATCAAAACTGGCAAAGACTGCTGCACTATAACATGCTACATCCTCAATTACAAGGCTCAACTATTATATTTATCTCTAATATTACCATATCTGAGTTATGGTGTGGAAGTCTGGGGAAATACTTATAAAAGCAACTTGCAACCATAATATTTACTGCAAAAGAGAGCAATCAGAATAGTAAGTAAGTAACGCTCCTTCATGCAGCGGTGCGCTACGTGGCGGTATCAGTCGTGCAGCTTTTGACGATCTGCAGCGTGAGCCGAGAGGCTCGTTGTAATGTTCGCCTCCCGTTGCGTGGCGCTGCTAAGGAGCGCTCATATGGCTGCCGAAGCTCAGTGACACACGCTACAGTTCCTCTTTACATTACTTTGTCTGCTAACATGCAGCTGTTGCAGCCATTTGTATACAGTGATTCTGCAGAAACCTACTCTGTCAAATACATTTTTTCATCCACTGTCACCCTTTGTGCTGCTCAGGGTTAACATTAGACCTTTTTGAATGAGAGTTCCCCAACAATTGGAGCGTCCGTGGCTCAGCAGGTCTGATCAGAAGGTCAGCGGCTCGATCCCAGACTCAGACCACCTGAAGAAGTCAAGATCCTGAACCTCAACTTGCCCGTCAAGCCCTGACCAAAATGGCAGCTCACTGCTTCTCAAAGGGTGGTTCACATGCAGAAAAAAGTTCTTAAAATTATACTCCGAATGTCAGATTCGATACTGAGAGTAAAGGCCTACACACCTTCTGGTGAAGAAGAATCTACAGGTGGAAAGGGACAGTTTATTTTATAAAGGTATATAATGAATTATTAAAATAAAAACATTGATATTCCTAAAATTCCTGCCATAAAGTGTTAATTTTTTAAATTTTCATCCAGGTTTTATGTTGGAAAAGTTAGGAAGTTGTAAAAATGAATTTATCTCGATGCTGCCCCCAAAAAAGTCAAACTGAAGTCCAGATCTAAACGTTCCCTTGAATTTAGTCTCCTTTAGGTTTGAGTCTCATCATGAGGTCAGTTCACTCCGGCTAGCGTCCAAATCAGACGTCAGATTCAGTAACGATTGAGTCTTAAAAACCACATCGCTAAACGTTTGTGGTCCGATTCCACTCTCTGCCATGAACACGGTGGCATTCATTACAAAGGAAGAAGAGGGAAAAGAATAGCAACGCTGATTCTAAACTCCTCAGATGAATCCGCCTGATTTTAATCACCTATAATTAGAACACTGCTGCAGGTCAGTAGAGAGGGTGAGAGAAACCGGCCTGTAGAAGGAGGGCGAGCAATCTGTCAGCCTAAAGAGCTTTGCTACCGCGTTAACGGACCTCTCCAGATGGTCTTGTTGAAAGAGAAGGCGAGCTGTGGATGGGAGGATTGACAGGAAGAAAAGAGCAGGGGAGAAAGGCCCTGGAGGAGAAGAGTGCAGCAGAAAGTATGAAGAGCCTCAGAATGAGCGCAGGGCAGAGGAGACAGAGAGGCAGGCGTTCAGCGAGAGGAGAAACAGGAGAATAAATATCCCCTTAACTTTTCCTAACAACAGCTCCCCTCTCTCCTCTGTGTAAACCCATCTCCTATTATTCTCTCCTGCGCTACTTTCTTCTGAAAATCGCCCCGAGGCTGGCAGCTCTCCTGGGTGGCTCACCCTGAAGCAAAGCCCTTGTTCCTCGCATGCTGGTAATAATTTGCGCTTGCTGCGAGAACAGAGGCTTTTATGGAGATCAACCCGCGGACCTCTTCCTTCCCAGCGTTCTCCTGGCTGTCTGCATCCAAGGCATCAGGCCTTCTCCCACCGCGCCGCAGCTCAGCACGCCTCCACGTGCCGTCTCCCCTCCAGACCCGAACCTTCGTCAGCTTGCCTCCCTCCTGACCTGCTCTGCATCTTCTGCTCCCGCAAACTGCAGCTACCTGACATGCATCGCTCCGGAGAATGTCAGGAAAACACGAGAGCCGAGACAAAGAGAATGAGAGAATTGTTTGTGCAGTTGTGGAGCGTGACGAGGAGAGCTGTTGAAGAAGAAGAAGAGAAAAGAAAAAGTGGGACTAAAATAAACAACTCTGCTGTGGTTCATGTATTTTGTACGGCCGTTAGACTCCTCTCTATCCACCAGCCAATTTACCGCTACACGCTGCTCCACGATTCCCACTGTTTTACTTTTTAATAGTTTTCAATAAATTCCAATCTACTACAGCGCTCAGCCGGAAGGGAAACACAACTTTCAACATTTTAATTTATTCATGTAATCGTACACTGTTTAAAAAAAACAAATTTATTTGAATTTTGCTCCAAACTTTGATCTTCATCAGCAGTTCTCCTGCTGTTGTTGGGATTTTAGAGTAGGGTGACGTTATAATTCTTTTCTTTATTCACTCTGTTTCTCATTCTGTTTGATTTTCCTCCACACTCTGTTTACTGTCCCAGTATGAGTAGTCCTGGGTTTCTCCAGATCCTGTCACATCCAGGTTTCTATAATGAGGCTGGCTCACAAGCCAAATCCCAATTTATTTTAGTTTGTGTGTGTGTTTTTTTTAACACTCAGACTCATTTCTGTACACTCTGCCATCCGTCCAGGTCAACGTTGTGCAGCTCCAGTAAGGAAACCCAACTCCTCTGATCTGTACCAGTTCCTCTGGTGGAAACTAAAGGTGTTCCTGAGAGATAGAATCCCGTCAGTGTGATCTGGGACGACACAGGGATCTAAGGCTACCTGAAGAGACCAGAAATGCCCCTGGCAGAAATCCAAATGCATCCTGACCAAATGCCTGAACCACATCAGCTGGTTCCTCTTGTCAAGACGCGGTGGTCTTACTCCGAGTGCCTCCAGTTGTCTGAACTCCTCATTATGGCTGAGCTGCAGAGGAAACTCTCATTTCTGCCACTGGTTTCAGTCTCGTTCTTTTGGTCATGACCTAAAGCTTATTCTAGATGATGGTTGGATTGTAGATCCAGTAAATCGAGAGCTCCCTCCTCACCACAAAAACTGGTCCCCAATCCCCCTGTTGATCCCCCACACCCCCCTTCCCTCACTCGTCATGAACAAGAGCCAGAAATACTTTAACTTTTCCACCTGTGGTCCCTCTACTAAGATTTGGAAATCCACCCTCTCTCAGCCATGAACCATGACTTTAGATTGATGCTTTCATCAACTCAAGCTGTGCAAAATGTGCTTGGGTGGTCTGCTAGTTCAGAACAGTGATAGGACACATGAACTGAAGCTCACAAGTTTTTGATTCAAGACATTTGACTTTTTCTGAGAAATGACGTGATCAAAGATGAATCTGTAATCCAAGGTCAAACTCTTTGTGCATTGGGTTTAAGTGATTTCTCCAGGATTTCTGGGAGTTCAACAGAAACGAACGACACAAGAAGTGGAAACCAAGTCAACATGTGGTGCATTCGTCAAGGACAGCAGTTTGATTTATTTATAACTGTATTCACACCATTTTCATTCTAAATCCCCCGTAATGTTTAAAATCGGATTCAGACCCAACTGTTTTCAAGGTGTTTTGTGTTAAATTCACTGCTTAATTTTGTTTTTTAGCTGTTTTTAGGTCAAAAATATTCCGCATTTTTAATTAAGTATTTTTTAATCATCAACTTTGGGTTTTTCCAACAATAACCTTGTTACTTTACTGTGTTCATTATGTCTTCTTTTCTTCAAAAATGCTTAAGTTCTTCTCTCAGACATGTGTGTTCTTTGGGTTAGTTTTTACCTTTGACATATTTCGACGCGCTCCTGCGGCCTTCATCACAAGAGTCACTGGTGTTGGTGTGACGTGTCGTTTATCAGCTGTTCTTACCAGCTGTCTCACACCTGGGACTCTCTGCTCCAGATGGGCGTGGCCAACCCCGCATATATGACAGGTCGGGGTTGGCCACGCCCATCGGGAAGAACAGCTGATAAACGACACGTCACACCAACACCAGCGACTCTTCTGATGAAGGTCGCAGGAGCGCGTCGAAACATGTCAAAGGTAAAAACTTACCCAAAGAACACAAACGTCTGAGAGAAGAACTTATAAGCATTTTTGAAGAACCTTGTTATTTTCAAGGTTAGATTTCCTTAACCTAAATATTTATTAGATTGTTTTTCACAGCACAGCTGTACCTTTGGTGTAGATCAGGCGCGTCCAGAGTGCGGCCCACATGCGGCCCTCAGCTGCTCTTTAAGAATGATATCATTTAGTCCTGCAGGATTTTGATGCAGAGGTGATGTCTGACATGTTTATCTTTACATTTTTACTGACATCAGACTCAGCAAACAAACAAAAAACAGATCAATGTCAATCTTTTTAAATGCAAAAATGTCTGTCCAATCATATTCTTTTTTTAAATTGAGACAATTAAGAGATGTTGGGATAATTAAATGTTCTGGTAAAAAGAACCACAACCCCTCGTTGACTTTTACTAAAAAGCAGACGTGTGTTCATAAAACGTGACTAAATCCAGAAAGTCAGATGTACCAGATCCCTGTACTGACAAAGGTACTGTTCCTTAAAATGTTGCATTTATAATCAGTTTGTGAGCAGAACAAGTCAATTAAACCATCTTTTGCTTTTTTCCTATTTTACCTTCTGTGGCCCTCGAGGACTGTCCACTTGGTGACTTCAGCCTCATGTTGGAAAGTTTGGACGCCCCTGGTGTAGATTAGTCACCCATGTGGTGAATCTGAAAGGTTTTGTTCTCATTTTAGGAAAACTGGACTTCTTCTTATTTTTTAAAATGTTTTCAAGGAAAACATTTCAAAAAGTGAAACCTCAAAAACTTAAAGGAAGAAAAAAAGTTTGTTGTTTACAAGAAACAAATTAAGAAAAGAAAACACATTAAGACTTATCGAACTTTTTAAAGTTTTGGCTTTTTGTGTGTGTGTGTGTGTGTGTGTGTGTGTGTGTGTGTGTGTGTGTGTGTGTGTGTGTGTGTGTGTGTGTGTGTGTGTGTGTGTGTGTGTGTGTGTGTGTGTGTGGCTAAAACACAACAATTTAAAAGAAAGCTGTCATAGTTCCAGCATGTTACTTTTTAAGATTTGAATATATAATTCCATCAAATCTTATTTAACATAACCCAAATACTCATTCCTTCGAGGTGTTAGCTCATTTTAATTTACTGCTGAACATTTGCTGTTTATTTTATTTTCATAACATTCTGTCTATAGTGCATAAAAAGACAAACACGTTTGAGACGAACTTCCTGCTGAAACTCATCTAAAACTCCAGCCACTGCGAGCTCCGTTCATGTGGAGGTATGCAGACGTTTTGAGGGCAGAAGAGAAGATGTGAGCAGAGGAAACGGAGAAAGGTTGATAAAAAGACATCACATGACGGCATCTGCTCCTGAAGCTTCGTGAGCACATTTACTGTGACACAACAGGAACTATAATGCACAGACCAGCCACCTTCGCTCAGCCACACCGTGAAATGTGAGTGTGCACTAAGACCGTACAGTTCTGTGTGCCGTACAGACCTGTATTGATCTCACCTGAGGGGCTGCAAGAAAAACACAGAAAAACACAATCCCATCCCAAACAGACACACCTCCGTTTACACACAGGTGGCAGGGCAGGTACAGCGTGCTGCTTGGTGCTGCCATCCACTGCTGGCAGATCTTTTATTTAGCTGCTGCAGCAGGCAGCTCCTTCTCATGAATTATGCAGTCGTGGGCCCCAGTAACAAGCTCCGGGCTGACTCTACACCTTGTGTGTGGCTTAAAATATAGATAAAAGCCGAACAGCCAGCTACAAACATAGTCTCTTTTTCAAGACAGAAGGCGGCTGGTGAGGAGAGAGTCCACGGCAATTAGGAGAGGCTTTGGTGCTGCAGAGCAGGGCCGGTACCGATCCGCAGAGGAAAGTCCAGCTGTTGATTGCGTAGGGTCAGAGACAGAACAAAGCAGAATGCACGAGAATAGAAAGAGGGGGGGGGGGCACAGCAAATACTGAACTAAATTGAACTTATTAAAACACAAGAGGAGCGCTTCACACCGAGGGGGAGGAGAACAACAGCAGCAGCTGAGGAAAGTTGAAGATGAAGGGCTGAACTTTCGATTAAAGTCTTTGTGTGCGTCTATGCTCTTTGAGCATCATGGGTAGTGGGAGCTCTTTGTGCCAGTGAGATGAGCTTGAAGCTTGCTCCCTCTGCTGATTTCATAACAAAGCTTATGCAACTTCTAAGAAGAGAACAATGTTTGCACAGAGTGCTTTTATTCTAGGAGCATACGCATGAAAAAATATGCTAAGTTTAATTTATAAAACTTACTGACAAGAGACGAGCGTGCACGATTCATTATGTGAAAATAATTCCATTAGTTTAGAAAATTCTTCACCCTCTAGTGTTCGCTCTTTGCATTCAAAGTTCTGTAAATACATCCTGCTACCTTTAACTGAGTCGTTAACTCACTCATGTCCAGTATTTAGGCTCCTCATGAGGCTTACCTGTTAATTTATCGCCTGTTGAAAGGCAAAAGATGGATGATATTTTCATAAAGATGGCTAGCCAAGTTTAGAAAACACAAAAAATGTCACTGACTGTCAGTTTTACAGACATTGAGTTTAAAGTTGGAGTGGTGGAAGTTTAAAATCTCACATTTTTAGGAACTACTTATTAAAAACTTGCTTGTTTAAAAAGTTGCAGTATCTGTGAGAGTCAACTTATATTGTCATGATCTTCTGCTCATCGTGGTCCAGACTGTGAGGCCAACAGCCCTAGCAGTCAAGCTCAGACTTCTCATCTTCTCTGCGGCTGTACCAGCTCCTCCAGTATAGGACCTGGTCTAGAGATCCAACCCCTCCCGTGTGTCCTGGGTCAGCCCCAGGTTGAACAGGACTCAGTGAGTATCCTGACCAGACGCCTGACCCAGAGCTGGTTCTCCAAGACCTGGTCCAGGGGAAGGGTGTGTGTCCAGAGAGACACACAAGGACCACCAAGACGCTACCATGGACCCACAACAAGCTCAGCGCCTGGCCGGCCCCCTCCCTCCCAAACGGGACTGCACCATGCGTGGTTCAGAACACGGTCCAGAGGAACCAACTGCAACCACTGGGTAGAGTTCTGCTCTCCCCAGACCGAGGACCGGGCTGATCTGGACCTTTGGCATATTAGAAGTTAAAAACGTCAGGGGTCAAGACAAAATGAGGCCATGCCACATACACAGCTGCTATAGTCTCCAATGACAAATATTCAGATCTTGTATAAATCATAATGAGATATCATGAATGTATGTTTTCTAAACTGAAGCATGTTTAGACACAGATCAGTCGTGATCGTATTACAACCATCTTTATGTTCGACAAGTTATTTACTGTTTTTATTCCCTAAACTGAGACCATGTCACTGGGATTTATAAAGGATTATTCAGTTTATTTCAAACAACCAAACATCAGAAACTGATCTTTAAGTATTGATGTGTCCTGAAATAAACTGAATATTTACTCAAATGCCTCTTGATTTGTTTAAATGAGAGATAAAAATGAACAAATTGCAAAGTTTATCATCACATTTCTCCAATCCAAATCCTGCTCTTTAGAAGATATTATGAGTTAAAATCTGAACATAGAAACTGCCAATAGCTCAGCAGTGTGCTTATAAATAGTTTAAAGATCTCCCTATAATTCTTTCATATACTGTTTGTAATAGATCCTGATTCTTTGAACGGGAAAGTATGCGAATGTCACTGTGAGTTCAGCAGTGAGTATGATATCACACAAGAGTGAGTTATGTATTCATGGCTCCATTAATGAATCATAGCCTCCCTAGACTTTATACTCCAGACATGCCCTCTTTGAATATGTCATAAGCTGGAATTCTTTTTTAATGGGACGGCTAAATCACTGCCAAAAACAAACACACAAACTCGTGCAAACATTAGTGAGAGAGAGGCGAGGTGCTGCAGTCTGCCGCTCAGGCCAGCAGGCACAGGAACAAGTGAGAGGTGGTTGTAGAGTGAATAAAGGAGGAGAGTTCTGTCTCTCACTAAGTTTTATTATTTATACTTTGTACCCAGAAGGCTCTTTAAGCAAGTCAAAGCTTCTGTTTGCATCAGTTTGCAGTTGGCACCTTGGGAAGCATTCCTGCAGAGGGGCTGAAGCGTCAGAGCAAACTAAAGGAAAGGTCAGTCAGAGTTAGAAGAGACTGATCACTTCTTTTAAACTGAGCTGTAACTTCTCTCATTTATTTTTCTGGAAGAACTCATGTCTGAATTTTCTGGGTTCCAGTAAAGATCTCAGATGTGTGCTCATGGTGCTCTCTGACCTCACACCTTCACCCAGAACCTTCAGCTCTTCCTTCTCACTGGCCTCTCACTCACTCACTCTGTGATCGTTTCTGTTTTCTCTTGATGCAGACCAGTGGCGTAGCAGAAATAAATTTTGGGCCGGGCCTAATAAAAAATGGGTCGGCCCAAAAATGTAATTGAAAATCAGTGCATTTGTAAATGTCACTTTTGTTTAAGCAGATCAGTGTCTGTACTCGTTTATTCTGGAGCTATGTTCTAAAAATAACCCGCAAGTATCAGTTTGATATTTTTACAGTTATTCCAGACATTTTAAGGCTGTAAACCCCTCACTACACTTTATACACTTCTCTCAGACAGGCGTTAACATGATCACACTGATCTCGTTTAAACAACCTGACATCAGAACGGCTGAATCGATCACTTCATTGATGTTTCTGATGGCGTCTGACAGACACCTGCTGGTTGGGGTAAAAGAAAACACAGCTGATGCTGAGAGACGTGATCTGAGAGCTGCTCTGTGTTTATCACTAGAGGTCTCAGTTTCAGCCCGAGCCATCGGGTCGGGTCAAACACGTTCATTATTTCAGGTCGGACGGGCGGGCGGACGGACTTTTGCAGTAAAAAATCCTGTGCACATGTAAACAACTTTACTGAACAAATCATAATTAGATTAAATAATCCAGACGAAAAGCCAAAGGAGCCAGAGCCTTTCCATCTGTATCACTGTGGTAAACACGGTTTGTTCAGTAAAAATGTTTATGGTTCAGGATTCTTTAATGAATTTTTCTGGCGACCACAGCTGCCAGTTTTTTACTCTAAAAATAATTTTTTTACAGTGTATAGAATACATAAGTTAAACACGGTCTAAAAATAATCCAACTCATGACTCTGAAACTTCTTATTGACTTTGTCTCATAATTAAGCATTTAAACATCCAATCGAAATTTGTTTCTCATATTTATAAATTTACAATTGATAAATGACTTTTAAACTCATCATCATCACTTTGTAATGAAGAATTATAACATTTAAACTTAAAAACTATTGTCTTCATGTCTAATTTATTTCAAACTCAGTATTTTCTCATTTCATCCCACATTTATGACTTTGTATTTAATAATTATGACTTTAAAACTCATAATTTTGATTTTGTACTTCATAATTATCATTTAAATCTAGAGGTGGGCTTAGATTAATTTTTTTAATCTAGATTAATTAAAAAATGTATTTAGATTAAAATGTCTGATCTGAATTCTGCCAAAGGCTCCATAATAGCGGTATGTGTGTTCCTGAGGCTGAGGCTGAAGAAGTTTAAAGTTAGTAACAGCTGATCCACTGTTTGGATCAGCTGTCAGAAGTTCCCTCAGAAACCCAGAGCTGAGTCACAGACCAGAACCACCAGACCAGATGAGCTCTCCTTCACCTGGGTCTGGACTCCAGAAAACACCGGATCAGGATCAGGACTGGAGTCTGCCATTAGTTTGGATTAACAGCATTATTTTTCTTATCGCGCGATAACACAGCCGTTAACGGCGTTAAAGGCCCAGCACTATTTAAAACCTATAATTATTACTTTGAACTCCGTTATTATCTGATAATTATGACCTTATTACTATGAATGTGCATTTCTTAATGATTTTAAAACTCATGTTTATGAATTTTACTTTTTTCATAACTAATATTTATGACTTTGAAACAGATATGTGAAATCTCACTTTGTATCTCCTAATTTTAACTTTCAAATGCATCAAATTTCATGTTATCTCATTATTATGACTCTAAATCTGATAATTATGACTTTTATTTCATACTATGACAATCTCAATGAGGGAAATAAATGTTTAAAAGTCTTAATTATTCATTTAAAATCAATAATTATGATGTATCAGCTGACTGTTTCGTTCTATTCCAGGTACAGAAACAGTTTCCACACTCTTGTTTCGCCAGAAACGGAGACTAAAAGTTTCTTTAATCTGTTAGAGTGAAACTGTTCAGCGAGGTCAGTTTAGATTTGGAACATCCGTCCTCGTGTCCTGACTGAGATGCTTTCTAGTCAGGCCTCAACTTTTCAAAGAGCCGATCTCCCATTCGCTGTGATCAGTCTTTAGCTCGGTAATCAACGCTTGGAGTCGGTTCACAGCTCGTCTACTTCAGACGGATAAATAATGCACTGCTCAGCAATTAAAACACACAGATCTGACGCCGTGTCACTGATTTATTGATTACTCGTTTTGGCTCGGGGCTTTGACGGGGTTAAATGTCAATCACATGATCTGAGTCACACTTCAGTTGGAGTTATTCATTCCTTCAGCTGGGATGAAGACCAACGTCCCCCTGCTGACTCGATATATTATTAACTGTTATGCTAAGTTGTGTTGAGCCACTTTTCGGATGAGGATCGCCTTGGAGGAGACTTTACAGTGAATGAGGAAGTGATGTTGACAGTTGTCTCCAGAGGACGACAGGCCGTCTGCGTCTTCATCTGATGGTTACTTCGGTCTGGTTGCTTCAACTTTAGGATGTGGAGGGAGTAAAAGTACATCACTTCTTAGCCAACTTTAGTTGCAATAAAGTTTTTTTCTTCTTGAAAAACTTTTTATTTTATAAAAGACAAAAAAAGCTCCCTTATCGATCTCACAGCTTCATGTGTTTTACTGTGAATTGTTAGATTTAGAAAGCATAAAAGTTACAGTCATGTGTAAAATCAGTGAATTTGTCTTCATATCCTTCATGTTTTCTCTCTGATTATCGAGATATTTCTCTAATAAAACAATTCTGACTGGTAGTTCTCCAGCCTTTGAAATGTTTTTTTTTTCTTTTTAATTCAATTTAATAAAACTTTATTAAACCCAGAGGGGAAATTTGAAGGCCTAGTGAAGCAGCACTATTAACACACTGAACAAACTTTCATAGAAAATTTTGGTCTTTAGATGCTTTTTCACATATTTTCCATTCAGTCATTTTCCCACCAATGACTGCATGTCTTTAAAAATCAATAAACTTGATAAGTGGAGAACAAATAAAGAAATGAAGTCTAAAAAAGTATTTTAAAAAGATCCAAACTCCATCAAAGACCTAACAGGATTTGAGAAATGCCAAATTCTTCAACTCTTTGCGTGTTTTTTGCTAATAGCTCTTAAAGAATCACCTTGCTGCAGCTGAAGTGTAATGCTGTGTGTGCAGCATCATACACATCATAAACTAAACAAACAGGATAGCCAGCTCTTCCAGTGAAGACACAGAGGTCCAACTACACCTCAAGGACAAGGGACAAACTTTCAAGGATGTTGATGTTCAAGTTTTCCACAGAAAAGACACTTTGAGAGACAAAGAAAGAAAGAAATCAACCGTCAAACACCAACACTAAACAGAGGAGGCCTCGGGTTTCATCTTTCCCACAATGCAACTTTGAACTTGATCCCCAGACAGTTTCAGTCTAGTTCCCACCTTCCTGCAGCTTTAACCAAAACACCTCTTAGGACTAATGATGTCACTGACGTCTCAGCTGATTTACATTTCATTTCTGCTCGATAATCAACAACAGCTCACCACGGTTAAAAACTTCCAACTTCATAAACTCCAGCTAGAACTGACAACGCTCCTTGTTAGAGATTTTACTCTTAGAAACCCCGAGATCTAAAGAACAGAATCAGACCAGACAGTTAGTTTAAGTTTTTTGAGCATTGTGGATGAGAGACCACCCGTCTGCTGGTTAGGCATCGGAGTGGAACTCTGAGGGATCTTTTCTCAGCCCAGTATTTATTAGAACACAGGTTGCACAACATCACATGATTGCATTCATGACAAAAATAATCTGCTGCTGCTGCTGGTTTATTACTGTTCACAGGTAGCTAACTAATAACTTTTTCCGTTGATGTTGCTGATTCAAAACAAAGTTCTGCTGATTCCTCACAAGAATGGAATGTGTTTTGATTGTTCAAAACCTTTAGTCCGTGCATCGAAAGCTGATGCTGAAAATTAAAAGGTTACAAGCAGGATACATTTGTAAGCAGACATGAATCATAATAATTAAAAACTCCTTCATTTCCCTCCTGTTTATGATTACATGGCTGCTGGCAAATAGCTTTATTCAAGCAGCAATAATAATAAATTATTTTAAAGAATGAACATTCTCATTTTTTAGCATCAACTCCTATTTCTTGTAGAAGCAAAAACCTGGGGTTCAGTATCTTTCAACCCGTCCTTCCACCCAGAACCAGCGAGCTAATGTCTGAGACTCTGTCATGATTCTCAGTTCAGTTCTGATAGAATGGTCAACAGTACGGCACGGAGAGCTGTGATGACATCAGAATCCTCCAGGCACCACCACATCATGCTTTTTGACAGGGATGGGGGAAACGTTTTGACAGAGGAGGGGGCATGGTTTGGCTGGTTTCCATTTCACTCTGTGACCTCTGACCCTGTGACATCAGCGTTGTGGTGTAGAACACTCTTTGAAGGTCCCACACCAGCCTCGTGGTAGATGCAGACACACCTTTGAGTCGCATAGCCATATTTGTCCACTGGGGCCCCGAAACCAGTCTCTGTGGGGACCCCGAGATTTGAGGAGCGTCGCCCGTTCAGAACCAACTCTGAACGCCGTGACATTCAGCCAAAGAATGCCTGGGGTGCTTCGACTCATGAGGTGTGAGAGGTGTGTCGTCAATGACAGTGACTTACGTCAGGCGATGAGCCGTGGGATTTCAGGGTCAGAGTGTTGTTTGTCACAGGCAGACTCGCCGAGGTTGGTACCGTGTGTACCACATCGATGGAGAAAACCCAGAGAGGGACAGGTCACAGTCCGGTTTGTCTCAGCACTGACAGTTCTGGGGTCCAGCCATGTCCATGGAGCCATTTGTGTGACTGTTGTGGGTGATAACAGTCCTGGGGCCTGTTGGGTAATCAGACAGAGCATGGGCAGTTCTGGTTACCGTCAGGGGTGAAAGCCTTGGGGTGGGGTTTTCAGGGTGTAGACGTAGCAGCTCTTTGTGGGCTACAGCCTCTGTGCCGTCTGTTACTCATGGGTTGAATGTCCATCATAGCTTTGCTTAGAAAATACAAGTTCAGGTTATGATTTAAAAAACTTTGTTCACCAACTCCCTCCTGTTTTGACATATGGTCACATGTGTCAAAATATTAGAACAGTCTTTCAGCTTCGTAAAGTAAATCAATTAATTCACAGACAGCAGGTAGAATCAGAAAAATAAAATTAAACATAGAAATAAAAATAAAACCAACATAAAATAATTCACCATCATTCCCAGTCAAAGTGAGTGACTTGTAAAACAATGAAGCTTCATAAGCCGCTAACCCGAAATTTAAATAAGGTAAACCACAAAAGGAAACACTAAATGTTTCATTTTCATTTAAATCTTCTTGTTTGGTCTCAGTTGCTTTTGGAGAGACACTAATGCAGATCAACTATCGTGTTCTGAGTCAATGGAGAGGTTTAGAAATGAGCAGGTATTCAAAACAACTCTTGTCATTGATAAACTTCTAGTTTAGCATAAGGTCATCTCATAGTTTGGAATTTGGCTTTTACCCATTAAAAACAATCTAACAGATTTTAAAAAGGATACGTTTCTGTAATGTAAGTTTAGTTTTTTTGTTTTAATCTTGGTTGAGGTACCCCAGAAAATCTAGAATTATACCAATTAATCCTGTAGTTAATGTTAGGGTTGATGCTGTTAATGCAATAAGAAGTTGTCTCTCTTCAGCCTTTTATAGTTTATTTTTCTTTTAGTTTAACTTTTATTATTGTTTCTATAGTGTAGCTTTAATTTGACTATATTTTTATAGTCTATTTTAATTATTTTTTCTTTTAGCTTGACTTTTTATTTCTTATAGTGTATTTCTACTTTTTCTGTTTTTAGTTTGGTTTTTGTTTTGTTTTACAGTGCAGCTTTAGTTTCTTTGTTCGTGTTTTTCAGTTCCTTTCCTGTATTTCTTTATATTTTCTTTTCTGCGTTGTGTTTTTTCCAATAAGATGTCTATTTTATGTACTATTTATCCAAATAAGGAGTATAAGTTTAAACAGCCTAGAGAAATGTCAGCTAAATACTTTTGAGGTGCTTTTTGTAGGTAAAGATCGCCGCCTTATTCCTACTTTCACTTTTAAGGGTCTCGGAACGCCGTCAAGCCTGGTTTGAGGATCGCCGCCTCGTTTACTTTTAAGGGTCTCGAAACGCCGTTCGAGCCTGGTTTGAGGATCGCCGCCTCGTTTACTTTTAAGGGTCTCGAAACGCCGTTCGAGCCCGGTTTGAGGATCGCCGCCTCGTTTACTTTTATTTTTAAGAGCTCTGTTTACTTTTAAGGGTATCGAAAATGCCGTTCGATCCCTTGATCTGAGGAACGCCGCCTCGATCGTCTTTGAGCCACGGAGCTTTTAATCAGCCGTGCGCTCAGGCAGGAACGCCGTCCGCCTTTTTACTTTCTCTTTTTTTTTGCACCTTTCTCTGTTCTTTCTAAAGCTGTCATTTCTTTAGCTGTAAAACTTTATACTCACACCCGATTTTGTGGTCTGATTGAGTTCGGTGCCCGGATCCCGTCAATTCCACGCCGACGGATGAAGTAGGCCTCCTCCAATCCTTCGGCGTAGGAGAATTTCGGGATCCGGGTCACGGCACCACGATGTTAGAGATTTTACTCTTAGAAACCCCGAGATCTAAAGAACAGAATCAGACCAGACAGTTAGTTTAAGTTTTTTGAGCATTGTGGATGAGAGACCACCCGTCTGCTGGTTAGGCATCGGAGTGGAACTCTGAGGGATCTTTTCTCAGCTCAGTATTTATTAGAACACAGGTTGCACAACATCACATGATTGCATTCATGACAAAAAGATAAGAATCTGCTGCTGCTGGTTTATTACTGTTCACAGGTAGCTAACTAATAACTTTTTCCGTTGATGTTGCTGATTCAAAACAAAGTTCTGCTGATTCCTCACAAGAATGGAATGTTTTTTGATTGTTCAAAACCTTTAGTCCGTGCATCGAAAGCTGATGCTGAAAATTAAAAGGTTACAAGCAGGATACATTTGTAAGCAGACATGAATCAGAATAATTAAAAACTCCTTCACTCCTCAGAATCAAACATCTTCATAAACTAAAGAAGTTGAACTCTGTTGAATCTCTAAGCTGGAACTTTCACCAAACTGTCCCTTTAAGGATGGGCTGACGTGATCTCTGAGGTTAGAAGACGTGTGGCTGAGTCGTGAAGGTACTGGAGTTTATTGGAGTTTGGAGGGTAAACCATAGAGGATGCTGCTGCAGTAATCCTGTCAGGATGTGATAAATGCACAGATTCAAGTTTTAGCAGTGGAGAAGGAGAGTGAAGGGAGGAGGTGAGCCATGTTTTTAGGATGAGAGAAGGTCGTTCTAGAGATGTGGTTTTAAAAAGTAAGGTGATGACTCCAAGGTTGTGAAGCTGTGAGGAGGGGGAGTCAGCTGAGGTGGAACGCCTCCTGCTCGTCTCCCATTGGAGATTCTCCAGGAGACTTCTGGGAGGAAGAGAGAGGTCTGGGTTTCTCTCCTGAAACCGTTACATCGTAGACCTTAAAACGGGTGGCTGCTCCTTTAATTTATTGAAAAATTGATTAGCTAACACTGAAAAAACCAGATCAGATCAAGCTCAGAGACCCTCTGTTCTGATGGGGGGGCAGGTGGGGCTCAGCTTGTCCAGAGGGTCCAGAGGACAGACCTGATGAGCATACAGCGTCCAGTCCGGGGAAGACCTCTGGGACAAGAACCGCTTGCAGGATTCAGTCTCTCAGTCCTCACCAGATGTTGCACTTTGTGAGCTGGAGACTTTTTGACATCCCTGTCAATCATTCCAACATAAAACTGTAGAATGAACACGTTGATTTTCCATCAGTAGCCTGTGCAGGATTATCAGACTGATCTTCCTTTCTATAAACCTGAGTCCTCTTTACAGTCATCTCACACTCTTGAAGCAAAAGAGCAATTTTCAATCTACATTTCTGATTTCTGACCTGTGATAATTGGCGAACCGGCTACCTGATGGCTGCCAGAGCGCAGGCCTCCCGTCACCTGCAGCGACGCAGACCCACAGGTAAATTATTAATGCCTAATATCATTATGTAGGCTTGGCTTGTCATAACAATCCAGCTTGGTGGAGGGAAACTCAATCTGCCGCCGCTGCCCCTGTGCAGACAATGCTTTTTAATTATTGATACGGACTAATTGGCTACAGGATTCGCGGGGCACAGTTACTTTAGTTCTCTTTACAGTTCGCTCTGCTCCTTCAAGAAACAATCTTATTGGGAGGCCAGACCTCCCTGATGCCCCCGTGTCAGCAAATTAGCAGGGAGGATGACCCGGTTCATGACTCTCCTCCTTCTGTTTTCACTCCGTATTTAAGATTCTCCCCTTCGTCCTCTCCTCACCTCGACGTTGGACATTAGTTAATTAAAATCGGACAAGACGCTAAGTCAACGTAGCTGCAGGTTATTATTCACGGCGCGCCTCTATGCTGCAGGTTCATCTGCCTGCTAATGCACAGAGTGAGAATCCAGAGGTGTGGGAGACGGGAGAGGTTAATGGAGTTTAATATGGGGTCAGTGTGCCGTCCAGGCCGTGCTCCGTGGGGCCAGGCACTCTGAAATCCTCTTCATTATTGACATCTCATTTGACTGCATCAGGGCTGCTAGTTAACTACACTGTAAAAAATGACTGTGAAATACACAGTAATTTATTGTGTTTCTGTAATGTAACTTACTGTAAATATTTTTAAAGTAACATACTGTGTAATTAGCAGTAATTAGAAAAATACTGCATAAATCACAGTAATTAACACATTACTGTATAAATTCACAGTAGAACAAGTTCTACTGTAGTAAGTCACAGTAATATCATCACTACCGTAAAAAACACAGTGAAAATTTACAGTAGTGTGAAATTTCACAATAACATTTTGTGTACTGCATAAAATCACAGCTACAGTAATACTACTGTAGAAATTCACAATAATAAATTGAAATTTACAGTAACATATTGTGTATGGTTGGGAATGACAGTATCTAGTATAGTACTGTAAAAATTCACAATAATATATTTAAATTTACAGTAACGTATTATTTACTGTTGGAAATGGCAGTAACATGTAAAGTACTGTAAAAGCTTACAGTAATCAATACAGTACTCTAGAAATTCACAGTAACAGATTGTGTACCAAAGACTGTAAAATACTCAGTAATTTACAGTTATTGTACAGTAACTTAATGTGACTATTTTAAATTAAAATTCTATTTTATTAGCAGTAATTAACAAAATACCATATAAATCATGGTAATAAACGCAATACTATATCAATTCACAGCATAACAAGTTCTACTGTAATAAGTCACAGTAATAACATCTCTACCGTAAAACATAAAGCAAGAACTTACAGTAAAGTGAAATTTTACAATAACGTCTTGTGTACTGCAGGAAATCACAGCGACAATAACAGTACATTAGGAATTCACAATAATATATTTGAATTTACAGTAATGCTTTATTTACAATTGGAAATGGCAGAAACATGTAAAATACTGTAAAAGCTAACAGTAGCCAGTAGCCTACTGTAGAAAATCACAGTTACATTTTTGTAGCTAGAAACCTTAACCAGTATAGTATGCTATTGTAAAAACTAACAGTAACTCATTAGTTACTGTTAAATTACTTTTAGGAAATGACAGAAACCAGTATTGCATTGTAGAAATATGCTGTACAATAATGTATAGCCTGCAAGGTATTACAGTAACCTGCATTGTACTACGGAAAATCATAGTGATATAACTGACAAATACAGTAACATATTGCGTACTTCAGGACATGAGAACAAGGGTTAAGAATGACTTTATTTCAGCCCAACATTAAAGGAGACGTTATTCATTTGAGCTAGGATGTCAAATTTAGAGTATGTTTATGGGAAAGTTAGGGCCATCCCCTGTGCCAAGTTTGGTGTCAATGGGGTCAAAGGTTGCAACATAGCAGCATAAAAATTACTTCAAAATTTTCAAATAAAAAAATGGCGGGAAAAGGATTAACTCCCAAAGGCTTTGACCTAGAGAGTTGAACATTTAAAGTCTTCATCGCGGGGGTTGAGCCATGCATTGTGCAAAATATCAGAGCGTTAGCAACTAAGGGAAGTGTCAAAAGTCACAGAGGTCAACCATAAGTGTGAATGTGGCCTCTTGGCCTGCTTTTTTCTAATAACTCACACACGCTTTAAGCTAGGATGTCAAATTTTGAGTTTGTTTATGGGGGGTTAGGGCCATCCCCTGTGCCAAGTTTGGTGTCAGTGGGGTCAAAGGTTGCAACACAGCAGCCAAAAATATACTTTTTAAATTAAATATGGAGGGAAAAGGATTACCGGTTAAAAAAAATGGCTGTGAAATACACCGTAATTAATTGTGTTTTTGCCTTGTAACATATTGAATATTTTTTTAAAGTAAGATACTGTATAATTAGCAGTAATTAAAGAAATACTCTATAAATCACAGTAATTAACACACTACTGTATAAATTTACAGTAGAACAAGTTCTACTGTGGTAAATCACAGTAATATCATCACTACCGTAAAATATCACAATAACATTTGGTTTACTATATGAAATCACAGCTACAATAATAGTACTGTAGAAATTCACAATAATATATTATGTTTGGTTGGGAATGACAGTATATAGTATAGTACTAGTGTAAAAAATTAACAGTAATATATTTGAATTTACAGTAAGATATTATTTACTTTTGGAAATGGCAGTAACATGTAAAGTTCTGTAAAATCTTACTATAATCATTACAGTACTGTAGAGAATCAGAGTTACAGATTGTGTACTAAAAACTGTAAAATACATAGTCATTTACATTTACTGTACAGTATCTTACTGTGACTATTTTAAAATAAAATACCAATTTAATAACATTAATTAGCAAAATAACATAATATCGAGGTAATCAACACAATTATATCAATTCACAGCATAATAATTACTACTGTAGTAAATCACAAGTAATATCATCACTACCGTAAAAAAAAGTCTGAATTAAAAGTAGTGTGACATTTATATAAAATACTGTAAAAACTCACAGTTACCCTTACAGTACTGTAAAAAAAAATCACAGTTACATTTTTTTTAAACGTAGGACTGTTGGTTAATGTAAATACTTACTGTAAATAATTGTGTACTGTGTAAAACTACATCAACCAATAAGAATTTCTGACTAATAATCACAGCAACCAGCATGATACTGTAGAAATTGACAGCAAGCAGTACAGTGTTGTAAAATATGCTGTATAAAAATGTGTAGCCTGCAGGGTATTAAAGTAACCTGTATTGTACTAGAGACATTTATAGTGATATAACTGAAAAATATAGTAACATATTGTGTACTTCAGGACATAAGGGTCAAGAATGGCTTCCTTTATTTCAGCCCAACATTAAAAGAAATATTAGAGATCAACATCATAGAGATGTCAGATGTTTGAGCAAGCATGTCAGATTTTGAGTATGTGTATGGGGGCGGTAGAGTCATCCCCTGTGCAAAGTTTGGCATCAGTGGGGTCAAAGTTTGCCGCATAGAGGCATTTTTTTTAATTTTGAATTTAAAAATGGAGGGAAAATAATTAACACCCAAACGCTTTGACCTAGGAAGCTGAAAATTTAAAGTTTTCATCATGGGGGCCGACGCAAGCACAGAGCAAAATTTCATGGTCTCAGCACCTTGGGAAGTGTAAAAAGTCACAGGGGTCAACCATCAGAGTCAGTATGTGGCCTATAGGCCTGATTTTTTCTTACAACTCAAACACAATTTAAGTTAGGATGTCAGATTTTGAGTATGTGTATGGGGGTGTTAGGGTCATCCCCTGTGCCAAGTTTGGCATCAGTGGGGTCAAAGTTTGCTACATAGAGGCAAAAAAATTCCAGTTTTTAAAATTTCGAATAAAAAAATAGAGGGAAAATAATTAACTCCCAAACGCTTTGACCTAGGAAGCTGAAATTTTAAAGTTTTCATCATGGGGGCCGACTCAAGCAAGGAGCAAAATTTCATGGTCTCAGCACCTTGGGAAGTGTAAAAAGTCACAGGGGTCAACCATCAGAGTCAATGTGGCCTATAGGCCTGCTTTTTTCTTACAACTCTCACACACTTTAAGTTAGAATGTCAGATTTTGAGTATGTGTATGGGGGTGTTAGGATCATCCCCTGTTCCAAGTTTGGCTTCAGTGGGGTCAAAGTTTGCTGCATAGAGGCAAATAAATCCAGTTTTTAAAATTTCGAATAAAAAAATAGAGGGAAAATAATTAACTCCCAAACGCTTTGACCTAGGAAGCTGAACATTTTCAGTGTTCATCATGGTGGTTGAGTCAAGCAAGGAGCAAAATTTCATGGTCTCAGCACCTTGGGAAGTGTAAAAAGTCACAGGGGTCAACCATCAGAGTCAATGTGGCCTTTTGGCCTGCTTTTTTCTTACAACTCTCACACACTTTAAGTTAGGATGTCAGATTTTGAGTATGTGTATGGGGGTGTTAGGATCATCCCCTGTTCCAAGTTTGGCTTCAGTGGGGTCAAAGTTTGCTGCATAGAGGCAAATAAATCCAGTTTTTAAAATTTCGAATAAAAAAATAGAGGGAAAATAATTAACTCCCAAACGCTTTGACCTAGGAAGCTGAACATTTTCAGTGTTCATCATGGTGGTTGAGTCAAGCAAGGAGCAAAATTTCATGGTCTCAGCACCTTGGGAAGTGTAAAAAGTCACAGGGGTCAACCATCAGAGTCAATGTGGCCTTTTGGCCTGCTTTTTTCTTACAACTCACACACACTTTAAGTTAGGATGTCAGATTTTGAGTATGTGTATGGGGGTGTTAGGATCATCCCCTGTTCCAAGTTTGGCTTCAGTGGGGTCAAAGTTTGCTGCATAGAGGCAAAAAAAATCCAGTTTTTAAAATTTCGAATAAAAACTGCCTCTGTGCGGCAAACTTTGACCCCACTGATGCCAAACTTGGCACAGGGGATGACCCTAATGCCCCCATACACATACTCAAAATCTGACATCCTAATTTAAAGCGTGTGTGAGTTGTTAGAAAAATCATGCCTATAGGCCGCATATTGACTCTGATGGTTGACCCCTGTTACTTTTTACACTTCCCAAGTCGCTGAGCGGCCAGAATGTGTTTGTGATGTGTCATTAAGTCCAGGAGTTTCGTTTCTTTTAAATTTACCCATGAAAACTGCTCAGAAAAAACAAATGCTTTGCAAAAATTATTTTCCCTTGTAACTATTTGCTTTTATTATAGAGTAACTCGGTTACTTTTTGGAACAAGTGAGTAACTTTAAGAGTCTTCTTTTAAGAAACAGTTGAAGACTCATTTATTGGCTTTTAACTGATTTTAGGTTACATGTTTTTTGTTTTATCACGTTTTTATTTTGTGTTTTATTATGTTCTTATCAAGTTTTATCCTTTGTGTTTTTATAATTGTTTTTATTGTAAAGCACTTTGTGGTCAATGACTTGAGAAAGGTGCTATATAAATAAAGTTATTATTATTATTATAACTAATAACTTTTTTAAAGTTACAGTAATGACCCCACAATGACCCTGGGGACTTTCCCATTCCCCCCACTTAAATTTATCAATTGATGTAAGATGCAGGTGGTTGGAAATCCCCTTGCCCAGAGCCTGTCCAATGTCTGTATCTCCCAGAATACAGAAAACATTTAAAATCATTGGTTGGGCGGTTTTTTTGTGTGTGTGTGTTTTGGCGGACTTTTATTTTGTGCTGGGAAAACCCCACTATCTGGCAACCCTGTTTGCAAGTCGAGGACGTTCTTCAGTCTGCTGCAGGGAAAAGCGAGTTTGCGACGACCCTATCTGCTACTGTTGGAAGAACAGGACTGCTTTCACCACAACGTAGCTCCGCAGCACAAGGTGCATATTTACAGGTAAGTGACTTTCATCTTTCCTAATTTTAATTTGTCAAACGTAGTTTGCTCATAAGAGTAGTCACAGATAGGAAAAGAAAAAGTTGCACGTTCGAGTTTGAGTTAACCGCCCTTCTGGGTCAGAATGTCTTACACGTGTACTGTTTGTCAATTCAAAGCTGAGGCAATTCCTGCTTTCATTCGGCATGTTAAAATTCACAGAAATGTTGCAAACATTATATTTCAGTGTGGATATGCAGAGTGTCCTGCAGCCTTTAAAACAGTAATTGCACTTCAAAAGCATATGTACAGAGTTCATACTGCCACAGTTACGTCAAGGGCACAAACACAAGCACATGCTTTAGCATGCAAATTTGAGGGATGTAGCTTTGTTTCTGAGCGTGTAGCACCCTTATGGGATCATTTCCAGCTACATATGACAAGTGGGGAGAAAATGCCTTGCCCCTATGATAACTGTCAAAAGACTTTTTCTGTCCGTTCATCTTTCACCTCACACATCAGTCTGAAACATAAAGCAAGAACTAGCACCTATAGTGCTGCTTCCACAGCTTCTAGCACAGCTAGCTCGTTGGACACTGAAATGACTAAAACAGCTCAAACAAGTTCAGATGACAATTTTGGAGCAGATGAGTTGCATGCTGAAAATGAAAATGAAGTAGATGAGAATCAGTTTATGACCACTTTGGCCTTGTTCTATCTACAGATGCAAGCTAAAATGCTGCTGCCTACCAGTGTGATTCAAAAAATAATTGAAGAGTTCCAGCAGGTGCACACTTCTAGCACAGCCCATCTTTTGTCTAAGTTGCATCAAGATTTAACACAGTTAAATGTACCTGAAAATGAAATTAGAGATCTCATTGATAATCTGTCAAAAAATGACCTGATGAAAAGGTGCAATGAAGGAGTATTTAGAAGTGATCAAACACGGAGAACACTTTTTAAGCGTGAATTCAACTATGTTGAGCCAACAGCGATTTACCTGGGTATTGATAGAAATGGAAAAGAGAGATTTATCCAGTATGTGTCCATTAAAGATACAGTCAAGGCATTACTTGGCCAGGTATCAGTTCAAGAGCAATATTGCAAAGCAAAATCTGACACGTCAACAACTCCTGATGTCCTTGAAGATCTGAGAGATGGTAAAATCATAAAAAACAACACGTTGTTAAACGAATCACCATCCTCAGTAGGCATAATCTTATATCAAGATTCATTTGAGGTTGCTAATCCTCTTGGTTCTGGCAGAAAGAAGCACAAGATCTTAGCTGTGTATTTGACGCTAGCAGAGATCACAGCACACAACAGATCTTCCGTTGACCAGATGCAACTAGTTTTGTTGTGCAGGGAGGAGGACTTCAAATTTTTTGGGCAAGAAAAGGTATTTTGTGCAGCAGTTAATGACCTGAAAGAAATAGAAAACAATGGTATTCAAGGTCCTGGAGGGAATAATGTGAGGGGTACTGTTTTGGCCATAACTGGAGATAATCTAGGGTCTCATTGCATTGGAGGTTTTACCGAAAACTTCAGTAGAAGCAGATACTTCTGCAGGTATTGCCTCATAGACAGAGAAACCTGGGAGCAAACTCCCACGAAACCAGGTCTTGCCAGATCAGTAGAGACATACAACAACTGTGTGGCAGAGGGGGAAATGGCATATGGGGTAAAGTTTGACTCGGTGTTCAATCAGCTGAAGTATTTTCATGTTTGTCAGCCAGGTCTCCCTCCATGTCTGGGTCATGACCTGTTTGAAGGGATTGTTTCTGTTGATCTTGCTCTGTATATAAAGCACTTGGTGAAGATTGAGAAACATTTCACATATAACCACCTAAACAGGATAATATCACACTTCCCATACAAAGGCAGCGACGCTAATAACAAACCTTGTGAGGTAAAAGCAGATGGGGAAAAGCTTGGTGGTCATGCGGCACAGAACTGGTGCCTCTTGCGTCTCCTTCCTGTAATGATTGGGGACAGAATCAAAAATCCCATTGAAAATGATGTTTGGCAGTTGTGTCTCAAGTTGAGGGAGGTTGTTGAGCTAATATGTGCACCAAAGATCCACAAAAACCAAGTTGCAAATCTTCAGATGTTTATTGAGGAGTACATTGAAATGAGAAAAAAAAAATTCCCAGGAAATTCACTGCTACCCAAACACCATTACCTTGTTCACTACCCAGAGCTCATCCTCCATTTTGGTCCCCTTATTCGATTATGGACATTGCGGTTTGAAAGCAAGCACAGTTATTTCAAGCAGTGTGCAAGGAAGCTTCATAATTTTAAAAATATCTGCAGCACTTTAGCAGAAAGACACCAGTTGCTGCAGGCTTACTTGTATGCTGGCAACTTATTTCCTCCATTGCTTCAAATAGGGGAAGCCACAAAGTTCCATGACCAGCTGTACCAGATAGCCATACAGCGAGCTGCCAGTCTCAATGGCCTTCATCCAGAGGACACTTTTGAAACACCCTCTGTTACATTTAAAGGGACAATGTACCAAAGAGGCATGACCGTTGTTGTTAACCAAAATGACATAGGCTACAAGTTTGGGAAAGTTGTGCTCATACTGATTAAACAAGCATGTGTGCATTTTGTTGTTGAGCTGTATCAGTCAGTGCATGTTTTGGATCTTGGTGTACACTGTCTACAAAACAATCATGATGCTCATTATGAGTGTGTGTCTGTGGACAGTCTAGCAGACTACTATCCATTGGCCACATATAATCAGTTTAGTCTAAACTTGATTGCTTTGCATCATTCAGTGTGTTACAGGTAAAATACTCCATGGAGTCGATTGAGCATGCTATAGAGAGTGTGCTACCACAACTACAGAGGGAGAAGGTGGAAGCAGTTATCCACGAGTTGGAAACTACCTTGGGTGTGGAAGGCCCAGATGATCTTCAGTTTATTAAAGAGGCAGACATCAGTCATCTGCTATCACCCATTCAGTGCAGAAGATTGATTAATTCTTTCAAAAGCTGTAAGCTTTCTCATTTAGCCTACATTTTAATGTTCATTGCTGTTGTATCTTGATGATAATGCCTCTGTTAAGATGAAAATGAAACATAAATAATTTTTTGTGCTTATGTCGATTGTTATGCAGATCCAAATAGTCCCTCATCAACCTCCTCTTCACTCGTTTCTTCCCCCTCTAACTCATTCTCAATTGAGCCTTCTACCAGCCCATTAACCAATCCACATGGACAAAGCGATTGGGTTGACAAATTTCAAGTGCCATGGGACAAAATGAGGCCCTCTGTCAAAAAAGCCATTGATGCTGGTAACCGTCCTGAGCCGGGTGATCGCCAACACATGGTGAAAGTCATTGTCGATTCCATGAGAGAACTCTGCTTGAACCCGACACGCAAAGACTGCACAACAGTAGCAAAAGCTGTAACTCAGATGTATCCTGGCAGCTTTTTAGATAATACTGAAGAGGGGGAATGTATTGGATGTGGATACTTCACTTTAATGCAGCAGCTGAAGACCAGAGTTGAATATGTCAATAGAGACAACACACTCTCCCGCCTGAGGAGGCCCAGAAGGTCACAGTCAAGTGATGATGACCAGCCGCCACCACCTGCCAAACATGCTAAAATCGACAGTTATGGTTGTATTAACTGGCAGCCACAGGAGTACCCAGAGGGGGAAACGGATCATTCCCTTGAAGAAAAGAGGAAGGAAATGGTGGCTATATTTACTCAAGAAGGGCTAAAGGCAGCTGAGAGAGGAAGGGTAAATGAGCTCATGACAATCACATATCCAAAACAACGAGAAGACATCAATGCAGACCCATCCCCCAGCATTCTGGACATCAGTAAAGAGTGGCCATTTCTTCTGTCTTGGAAGTTCTTACTTTCCCATTTCAAAACTCTGACTGGTGTTGACCTGTACACCAGACTGAGGGACGACATGGATAAAAAGGGGAAGAGGCTCCTGGAGTACTTCAGATGTCAGGTGATGAGTTGGACCAAGGAAGTTAAAGCTCTTCTGAAAGATGCTTTGAAGGAAGACCGAGAGGGCACAGATGGTCTTGCAGCACTCCTGGTGATGATGACGCATTTCAAGGAAGCAGAGGATGCTCTTCTAATCCTTGCTGATGTAAGTAATTATATTGTTCTTAAATAAGTCTCATTGTAAATAGTTCTTTGTTTATTGTAAACACATGACTCTTGCAGTATTTCAACCCACTTACAATTTAATTTTTCTTTACCATGTTGTTGCCTTCTGGATTCATCAGAATTGTGTGCATTGGAATGCTAATCAAAATGTCATAATGATATCTATTACCAGTTTCTCATGGAACATGATTGTCAGTACTATACTCTGGTTGTGTATTTCAGTATCCACAGCAGATGGTACCCTTTTATTTTACTGTAGCTTGATTTCAGAGCGATGTCCACCACTCTGCTTAGGAGAGCTTCAAAAGTAATGACAACGTTGGGAAACTATCTATTTCACCTCTAGGGTCCAATAAAAATTCTTTCTGTTACCATGTAAAGTGAGTAAAAAACATTACAGTTGCAACATTAATTGAATACACATTTATAATGGCTATTTTAAAACTTTGTTAATGACATTAAAAGGGTCAAAACCTACTACTACCATGGATACCTATGCTCTATTATAGTCTTTCAGGCCCTTACAATTCTAGTGAAGAAACATGGTGCTTTTCTGACCCTTTTTTGTAAACGCAATATTGTCTCGTGAAATTACATGCGATATTTTAGCTGTACTGGGTGCTCATTATAATAATGCAAATGAGGTGTGCGTTGATTGGTGCCAGAAGGCAGCCTTTTTAACAGTTCACCCAAAGGCAGCAGTAAAAACAGCTAAGAAGCCATTTGTCCCATTACTTTTGGTCCCTTAACAAGTGGGAGGCACATATGCAAACTGTTGCAATGCCTACACCGTTCACCTGATTACGATGCAAATACCCTCTAATTAAAGATGACAGTCTGTAATTATAGCACATCATTTTTTTGTTTTTGTTTGTTTTTTTCATTTCAAATCCATTGTGGTGGTTTACAGAGCCAAATACGTTAGAATTGTGTTGATCAATATTTATGGACCTGACTGTAATTGCATGAAGTGCTTTTTCTGTGCTTTTAGTTAATCTAAATTCTAATATTCATAGGTGACAACAACTCCTGCTGACGCAGAGGAACAGTTCGACCTCCCCAGCACCCCAAGGCTCATTGCACTAGGTAAAACTGTCATTCAGTAAAAGCAGATTTAAAGAATAATAAAACTAAGTGGACATAGAGAGAATATTTGTTCAATTTTACAAATAAATGCTATTTCAGATAGCATAATAAAAAAAGATAATTTATGCCCGTTTTTGTCATTGTATATTGTGCATATGGTGTATGTCACATTTGTCCTCTGTACTGACTATTAAGACTAGTGAGGAAGTGTCATTACTGCAGTGCCTGGGGAGAATATTCCAACACATTGATTTGGTGGGCCAGGGATGAGCCAATGGCCGTCTGGTCATGAGACACCCTTCTGCCCACTCAGCCACTGTAGCTAGGAAAGAGGGTCTGCAGAGTCAGATAATTCTTGTAATTTAAGTGTTGTTTTATGTTTCATAATTGCAGGTGACACGATTTGGTCTGCTAACAAGTGGATGCTGTCCATAGAGGGCCGTGTTGTAATCCCACTTTCACCTCCCATGCCGGATTTCACTACTGCCTTGGCTGTCCTCTTTGCCAGTTTCTATGTATTCAACATTGAATATCAAGTGGAAGCAGTCACAACACTGGAATTTGTTCAGAGGTATGGCCAATAACATTATAATTTAAAGGGATATTCAACCCCTGAGTAAAATGTTGTCTTTTGTCATTTCCCTCAGAGTTAGATATGAGGAAAAAAGCATTTTGTAACCAGCTAGTCACTCTGCTGATCTGACAGCAGTCTGTTTGCTTTATTTTAGCATAAAACAATGTGACTGGGAACAACAACATACTAGTTTTCCCCCATTCACTGACATTGTTTTGTTTGTTTTTTGCTAAAATAATGCAAATGGACTGCTGCCAGATCAGGAGAATGACTCAATGACAACATTTTTCCTAAAGGTGGAATCAGAGGTCGCCCTAGACTTTTTAGTTTTCCGTCATTTTGACTGACAGGGTTAAAAAGATCCGGTCATAATCTATTTTTATCCGTCACTTATTAATTTTAAAAATTATAATAATTACATTTTCAGTAGCATAACACCGGGCCCATTTAGCACATAAATCCATAGGATTAGACACTAAATTAGTCGATCAGCCAGTCATCATATAGAAATTTCTAAAAACTCCGTTCGGAGTTGAGCGCAGCAGCAGGTGCAGCTCTGTGTGCTCTGCGGGAC
>SSNR01000121.1:1575423-1683384 GCA_006937965.1 Callopanchax toddi | reverse complement strand
CTGTAATTATTTCCTAACGAGCAACTCAGAGATCAGAAGAAAGCGCCGCCTTCCGGTTCTGCTGGGTTTCTCCTTATTTGGCAGCCTGACACTTCTGCTGCAGTAGGGGGAAGTGTCCAGTAGGGGGCAGTGCCCAGTAGGGGGCAGTGCCGTCGCGTGAAAGAGAAACGAAACTGAAACTAAACACTACACGGTCTATGGTCAATGGCGGCAGCAGCACTGGCGTTCTCCTCGCTCCAGGTGTCGTGAACGTGCATGTGGGAGGAGAATTTACCATATAAGCAAGTCCGGATCACTATGACCTCATAGCGGGCTGCAGTGAAAAAAACTGTTTGAAACCTGGGTCTGAAATCTGGAAGAGCTTCTCACTGGCTGTACTAGGAGACAGATGGACGCCGTTTTTTGCTCTTTCTGGCAGGTTTAAGGTGAGAACTCAACGTTGCAACTTGATAGATAAGTCAGAAAACTCGGAAAACGATGTCATGGGACCTTTAAGCTGACTTTGACATTGTGTGCTGTGGCAATGCAGTCATAATTACCACTTTGTGTGAGGATAGGAAAGAAAGAAAGAAGGAGGGAGGAAAGAAGAAGAAAAGGAAGGAAAAACTAAATTAAAACACTTCCCATTTCCCACACCACTTTACGGTGCTTGGCGTCCGTTGTGAACCTGGTGTTATGGTCACAGTAACATGATTCAAGGTTTATTTTTAGGGAAATACTGCTGTAAAGCTGCAGTACATCATTGTTTTAGGCATACTTGCACAAATATGGGTTGTTTAAACACTTCTTATTTACTATGATTGTTTAATTTTCAGGATGTTGCTGTGGAACAGCACTACAGAACTGATGGACTGGGTGATGGATCCTAAGAGGGAAGGAGTCAGTACGTTGAGTAAAGAAATGTTTACAGCATGTTCACTGCAAAAGTAGTGTTTTGTTGATATATTCTTGCCACTGTTTTTATAGAGAATATGGTTAATAATATTTTAATATGTTCCTAATGTGTGTGTTGTTCTAACTGTGTAATGTTCTAAAAACTTAAAGGAGACTTTCCGTTTTTTGTAACCTGGACCCTATTTCTAGCATGCAAAATGTTCATTTACTCACCCAGACAACTTTGGTGCTGTTTGGAGTCCTCCAGGAGACATTTAGATCGCTTCCCTATCAGCGTACATCAATAATTATTGCATCATTATTTAACTATTAATAAAAGTTAATTGGGCACGCTAACTGCCTCTAAAATAAGGCATGATCTGCCGACTGATGTTGTAGAGCACAGAGTGAAAGTTTTTTTTTTTTTGCAGATAATTATTTTGAGGCAGTTCACGTGCCCTATTAACTATCATTATGGATATACGCTGCTCAAGAAGGGATCTAAATATCTCCCGGAGAACTTCTGATAGCAACAAAGTTGTCTGGGTGAACAAATGAACATTTTGCATGCTAGAAACAAGGTTCAGGTTGCAAAAACTGGAAGGTCTGTTTTAATGCTGATTATACTTTTTGCCAGTTATGGAGATTCATGTCCATTGTTTTGTGGTTTTGCACAAAAATTAAATGGTCAAATGTGTCTTTTGTTGTTTCAATTTAATCAGTAAGTTACAGCATAACATAAAAATTAACAGCCACAATATTAATATTGTGAATTTAAAGGGATATTTCACCTAAGTAAAATGTTGTTATATTCCTCAGAGTTAGATACTGTAAGTGAGAAAAAGCATTTTGTAACCAGCCTAATAATTCTCCTGATCTGGCCAGTGGCCAGTTTGCCTTGTTTTATGTCTCTTTATAAGACATTATTCAATATTTAGTATAAAGTTAAAATATTATTTTTGTTGCCAAAAATACAAGATCTTGAAAATACTTTTATTTACAGTTAAAACACTAATGATGTAATCACAAATGCAGCCAATTGAAAATGTTTTTTTTATTTTACAGTTAATGTTACAATAACAAAATGCAGATAACATTTACTGTATTTGACTCATAATTACTATTAACCTACTGTAAAAAAAGTTGATATACATATACACACACACACACACACACACAGACTGTTTTTGATGTACTGTTACAATAACAGTACTTTTACATAAAATACAGCAAGTTTAAGGTACTGTGTATAGTTAATATATTTGATTTTACATTTGCAACAATATTACTGTAATATAAACAATAACAGAAATATTGTTATATTTTACAGTTTGAAAACTTCAGTACTAAAAAAATACAGTAAATTCTAATAACTGAGTTATACAGCTATAACGCTGTCAATATTTTTACAATAACTTGTCAATTGCTGCCAGTTACTGTAAATTTTAGTTTTAATTTTATAATTTAAGGTACTGAATATAATTACTATATTTGTTTTTACAGTTCATAAAAATATTACTGTAATTTAAATAACATCAATAAGAGAATACTGTGTTATATTTTACAGTTAGAAAACACTACTACATTAAAAACTACAGTAAATTCTAATTACTGTGTTGAGTTACACAGTAATAATGCTGTAAATATTTTTTACAGTAATTCACTTGTCAATTGCTGCCAGTTACTTACTGTGAATTTCACAGTTTGAATTAATTACTATATTTGTTTTTACAGTTCATAAAAATATTACTGTAATTTAAATAACATCAATAAGAGAATACTGTGTTATATTTTACAGTTAGAAAACACTACTACATTAAAAACTACAGTAAATTCTAATTACTGTGTTGAGTTACACAGTAATAATGCTGTAAATATTTTTTACAGTAATTCACTTGTCAATTGCTGCCAGTTACTTACTGTGAATTTTACAGTTTGAATTAATTACTATATTTGTTTTTACAGTTCATAAAAATATTACTGTAATTTAAATAACATCAATAAGAAAATACTGTGTTATATTTTACAGTTACCAAATACTACTGTAATAAAAAGTTACAGTAAATTCTAATTACGGTGTTTATTTATACAGCAATAACGCTGTAATTTTTTTTACAATAACTTACTTGTCAATTGCTGCCAGTTACTTACTGTGAATTTCACAGTTTGTTCGTTACAGTGTATGTAAAGGATGTGCTGCAGGGAAGCCTTGGAGCTTCCAGCCAAACTCCCTCCAGCTCCTGGGATCTACTCTGGACTCACTCATCACCACAAAAAGGAAATGAAACATGTCAGTTTCTTGTAAAAGTAACATTTAGTGGGACTGGACACATGAGATTTCTAAAGTGACGGCAATGCCGATCACCGATCATTACTCAGACAGAATTATGTCATTTGGAGGAAACAGATCTGAGTGAGAAAAAGAATGGGGATGGTTTTTGTTTAGGCTGGTTCAAGACAAACCAACACATACTGCTGCATCCCTGACTGGATTCAAACAAAAGTACATTTTTTGACACACACAAACACAATTTCATCTCAAGATAAACACTTTCTTTCTTCAGCTTTGATGAATCTTAACATCTTAGTGGGTGACTGGCTGAGCCGTGTATTATGTGACTGAGCTTCTCCCAGTTTGATTTTGTTACATGTCATTGTTTAGTTGTCAGGCAACAAGAAGAGACTCCAGGAAGTTTCTCGTCCCAGCCAAGAAATAGTTTGGCACATAAATCCCTAGTAAACAGCAAATTGTTGCGTGCACGCATTAGTGTTTGTGTGGTCTAAACATGAGGTACAATGCTAGTTATTAATAACGTCTGAAGGTGTTGGTATTCATATCTCATAATAGTGGACATCTTTATCATATTACCCATTATAATCAGAAAATGTACAGAGAATATGTGTGCTCTTTGTTCATGTTGTCCACTTTTTTGAAGAAATATGGCCTATGAATAAGGTTGTGCCATATCATCCTATCCACACTATTACCAGTGATGACTAAAGCAGTACTTTAACCTCCAGAAAGCTATTTCAATTACAAGATTACAAGAGGTAAGATAGGGCTCTATGAATGCTCCATCATTTTCCTAATTCCATTTTTTCTCTCATTTTTTCTCCATTTCCTTTTTTTAAAACATTTTTTCCACTTAAATGTGACTTATTATAAGTTGGATCAATAAAATTCAATAATTTAAAAGAAAAACAATTGTGATGAAAATTGACAACTTCAAACAAAAAATACAACTTTAGTTTCCTCCCTAGAAGTCCCTTTGTGCAGCTTTTATCTGCATTACAGAGTAAAAAGGCTGAGTATTTTTGCCTTAACAAGCAACATTTTATTCTTTAAATAGAAGAACATCTCAATCTGCACATTCAGCTATAAGATATTTAATAAAATCATGTCTCTCTTTTGCTGATTTGTGTGTGTGTGTGTGTAGAACAGTTAGCTGAAAGTGAGGCTAAAGCTAGCTCACGTCCTCTGTTTCTGACTAATAGAACAGTCGTTTACTGTCATTGTACCTAGGAATACAACAAAATTGAGGGCTGCTCTCAACAAGGCAAAACACATGCATCACAAAAATATGAACAAATATAAAAAACAACACTGAAAGGTAATAAAAAGATGACAGATAAAAGTGACATTTAGTATATACATGGTCTGTGAGTATTTGAGTTTCTGATGCCCTGAGGGGAAGAAGCTGTTGGTCAGTCTGGTGATGTGTGACCTGACTGACCTGTTTCCCAGAGGGTAGCAGGCCGAACAGAGAGTGGGTGGGATGTGAGGGGTCTCCTGTGATGGCCTTAGTTTTTCTGAGGCTGCAGGATGTGGAAATATCCTCCAGGGAGGGCAGCCAATGATTTTTAGGGTCAAGTTTATTACTCTCTGCATCAACTTCCAAGCTGTGGAGCTTGCATACCACACACCCAGAACGTATGTTAGGACACATTTTCCATGGAGGAATGGTAGAAGGCCAGCAGCAGCTTTATGTCCAGATTGTTCTTCCTGTTGATGGAAGTGTAGCTGCTGCTGAGCATTCTTTACCAGAGCCTTGATGTTGCAGGTCCAGGAGTGGTCTGCTGAGATGTGGGTGTCCAGAAATCTGAAGGTGTGACAGTTTCCACCTGTTCACTATGGATCAGGAGGGGGTGTGATCCGTCCTGTTGTTTCTGAAGTCCATAATGAGTTTTTTGGTCCTTTTACTATTCATGGTCAGGGTATTTTCTTTTAATTTTTGGATCAACACATATTTTCTGGTGATTCCAGTCAACTAAATAAGTCACATTTACTGAAAATGTATCTCCTAAATCATAAACATGTTTAGATATGTTATAAATGTTGTGCTTAAGAGTTAAATGTGTAATTGCTGGATGGCTGCAGCAAACCTCTTTTGCAGCTCACCATAACTACCCTCCCTCTGTCCCTCATTCATTCTTAATGTCATTGTAAAGTGTGAAAGTCATACTGAATGTTTTTTAAAACCCAGATTTGTTAGATAACTTTCAAATATTTGCCAATTCTGAAACTTATATCATTTTAGAATCAATCCCATTTTTAATGTCCAACTCCACAATTACATCTGCATTTTCCTTATAGTGGAAATCATAAGGGTCTAAAGAGGACATACCTTCAACTAGGCTTGGGCGGTATTATGGTAAAACCATATACAGCTGGTGTCTAAAAATAGCAATGGTATCAGTTTTAATACAGTCATGAAAAAAATGCATGTCAGGGCTTGACTGCAGGTGAGCAAATGGTAACTTTGGGCTGGGCCAGACCGCGACAGGCGATGGTCATGCAGCCGGCAATCTCTCTTTAATCAGAACTTCCTTGTTGCGACGCGAGTGGTAGCGGGTGCGTTTGCGCGCACTTAGGGCTTTAGTCAACCGCAGGATCCCCTCGTTTTAATCAGCACCTTCTTGTTGTGGTGCAAACTCGTACAATCACAGGTGTGTTCATACGCACTTACAGCGCTTCAGTCAACAGCTGGGAAATCCCCTCCCCCGGACAACCCACAACGTACTGTAGCCATCCGAACTGAACATCAGCTATCGGTGCTTATGATGGGAGCCTTGACCAAACATGCACGGGCCAAATTATGGTCCCAGTTCAACTGGTAATACTGTACACCGTGGGAAAATGTGGAGGAAGTTTGACGGTATAAAAGTTTGGATACCGCACAAGCCTACCTTCAACAAAGCCCAACATCTTCAAAAATGTGTAAGAAAAGTGCTAAACCTTAAAGTAGAAACAGAAATATTATTTCATTGAGATATTATGATATTTTTAGGTCATATCTTCCCCTCCAAATTGTAAAGTGACATTTAAAGTCAACAGAGACGATGACAGAAAGCATATATCGGTGCTACATTTTCCCCTGCCTTTGGCCCAGAATGGCGGCAGACAAGCTGCCTTCAGTCTCCTGGCAGACAACAGGAAATCTGCACCACACTGATGGGATTTCACCATTCCATTCACCTACAAGCATGGCCGCGCACACAAACATGCAAACAAACACACTCACACACCCGTCTACCACCCAATGACAGGGAGATCAGGTTGTACACAGGAAACCTTGTAATTCAAGGTTGATTTTTTTCAGTCCTTTTTTTCTAGATCTTTTCTTATTTAAACATGGGAGGCCTTCTCTTCGGCTTCTCATTGAGACATTAATACCCTGAGCAGTGTGAGGATCTGGGCATGTAAGAACTCAGGTACTCTAGAAGACGAGGCTATGGGAGCAGGGGAGGACAATGGTGAGGACTGGTGGAGGGAAGAAAGACTCCTTTGTGACGAGAGGTGGATGGACATGTCCTGAGGGAAACTACTGCTTGTGGTTCTTGGCCAGGGACCTTCTTCTCTTATGTCTTCCTCAGTAAGGCAGCCCCCAATCCAGTGCACAAGCTGTGATTTATAAATTGGTTCCTCTTTGATGCTGACATCTGTTTGATATTGGCTGACAGGGGATTAAATGAGCCAACTGGCTCTTGGGGTGGAGGCGACCCTCGTCGTAGCAGAGTGATAGGAAAGCAGACGCTCGACTCATGGATAATTTCATGCTTCGGTGAGGGGAGGGATGAAATGATATAAAAACATGGCTGGTGTTTAAGGTGTTCACATGAAAGAGAGAACTGTTACAGATCTGTGTAGGATGCAAGGATGTGTAACAATGTGTGTCAGCAAAAAAGTTTGACCGGGGGTTAGTGGGTGTACAATTACTACTCAGAACAACAAGAAGATGAGGCCAAAATTTGTCAAGACTTAAAATGTAAAGGAACTGGGGAAAAAAATCAAAACAGACATGAGGTTTGAAGTTACTGACTGAGGATTTAAAGAGAATTTTATTTAATCTATTCACTTCTGGGTCAAAATATGGATTAACTTTAGACTTTGTTGAATTCTAACTGTACATTTAAATTGTTTTTACTGGTATTTAACTTATTTAGGTTGAATTAAAAGAGGGGTAGTGAACCTCCGGCCTCAGGGCCATATATGGTCCGTGGAACCCTTTTGTCCGGCCCACCACTCACATTCAAACAAGTTGCTGGGGAAAGTATCAAAAACCAATGGCATTTCTATGATAAAACTGACAGTAATTCATATGTCCAAGCTAGAATCAGAGTCAAAGTTGGAGATGTGGAGATGGAGATTGTGTTGAGGTGCTGGTCATGATGAAGAAGTGCAATCTGGAAAAGTTTACAGGAGTTAAACTGCAGGAGCCCAAAGGACAGATGTGGACTGATAAAATGACTGCCCTTTGTGTGAGAATCAGAGTTTATGAGAGCAGAGGGACAGAGGCGCAGGTTCTGTAGTTAGTGAATTATCAGTAAAGAACTCTCATAATTCATGCTTGTTAGAACATCATAAAAACACATTTCTTTTTACTTCACTCTGACTGCATTATTATAGTGTTCATAATACTACATCTGTTCACATTTTTAAAAATATGTTCTTCTTGAGTTGAAGGAGTAAGGTAAAATTGAAAATAATCATTTACATTATAAATAATCTACCGGACATACCTTGCTTTATTTTTGGAGTCATTATATTTTTATTATTTCTTTGCCTTTAAAAGACAGCAAAAAGAAAAAAAACTTGGCTCAGAATTCCTCGTTTTCTTCTTCAGTAACCCATGCTCATTGACAACAAAATAAATACATTTCATAGCATTTTGTTTATTCTTGAAGGGATATTTTTTCCTATTCTACATTGTGTTTTTGTCTAAGAGATATATATACCGGTATATAATTACGATCTTATCCACTACCTGGATGCACCAGATTAACTTTATCACAACTTTTATATTGAAACACCATTTAAAAAGCCAAAATATCACTTTAATGATTTTTGTATCCAAATATTCCATTGTTTGATTTACTGTGCTACATCTGAACCAAGAAAAGCTTTATTGTTGCTCAAAACAGTCCAGATCTCAGACAGTTTAGCTCGATGTGGCACAAAGCAGAAGTTATGCGACTTATATGCAAGTTTTAAGTGGAAGAAGAGTCACAGCTGTCCACAAACCATAAGACTTATTAACGTCTAGTAAATCCTATGCTACATAGTAGCTGATGGACCCTACATAGGCTGGGTTTGTTTTGCAAAACGGAATCATCGTTGCCTATATTACAAGAACAATGGAGATGGAGTTCAACAAACCAATAGTATCCCTTGAAATCCTGACACTTATTAAAAACAAAATAAAACAGGCTGGAACTTAAACTACAGTCCGGAGTATTTGAGTGAGAGAGAATTTTTTAAATCCAACTTCCCAAGGCTCCTCCCAAAACATCCCTTCTCCCCCCCCTTCCGCTCCCTCTAACCCCGCCTCTACTGTAGAGACCAGATTAGACACCAGAGTGATGCACGTGCATAATTGTAGAGGCTCTACAATTGTGCACGTGCATCACTCTGGTCTCTAGTCACTGGACTTTTCTTTGCTTTTCTTTCTGAAGTTGATGTAGCCCTTGGTAGCCAGGGAATCACTAACTTTTTAGCAGAATTTTGCTCTGACTTCTCCATGACCGCACTCTTCCAACATGGCGACTGTAAACAGGAAAACATGAAGCGTCCTCTGTGCCGCCCCACCTTTACAGATTTGCGCGATGCTCATGCATGTTGACTGACAGCTGACAATGTGGAAACTTATATTGGCTTCTATTGGCTTAAAAAATTTGGTGGTCAGTGTGAATTCATAGGGTTCTATAGGAGGAAGGAGGGACTTCAGAAGAATAACAAATGTTGTGAAACCCTAACCATATATCATAGTTTAGAACTGGAGTATTTTTTATGTATCAAAGTTTTATAAATGTTTCAAATGATAGCTCAGACTGCAGCTTTAACTGCTGATTGAGTTGTTGAAAGATCATGAGAAAAAGGTCAAGTGTGTTGAAGAAGGGAAAAAAAAAAAACACGTTACTAATTTACTCCAGATGAGTGTTCAGGAGTAAGGCAGTAATCTGCTTTCAGTTTCTAAATTTGAGAGACTGAAAATGAAAGTGGTGTAATTACTGATAGTGCCACAGACATAACAGATGATGAATCACCTCAACCCAGATTTAGCTGGCCAGAATCATTAACAGGAGTTCCAGGAAGGACAGACATGTCCTGCTCCGATGAGCAAAGCGGGAAATGGGAGGATTTAACAGATTTTTAGATAATTTCCCAAATGTTGTGTAAATTATTAATAAGAAGCCAAGCTTATGCATTAACAGTGAGCTATCTCTGCCTCCCCCCTTTTCCTTCACACACAATCACCCCATGTGTGATTTTGGGAGTGATGGAGGTGGAAGGGTATGGTCTGAGTAGGAAGGGAGGGGAGACAGTGTAAACTGAGCTTCACTTGTTTTTGGCACCTTATTGAGTGCAAAAGAAGAAGAGGGGGTGTTGGATGAGGAAGAGAATATTGGATGAGTCAGCAAAGATACGATAAACACCACCGTGGACAGAGCAGGTCAAACGAGGACACGTTAAAACTACGTGGACTTTGGAGGTTTTGGTTGATGGATGATCTCTCTTCCCCTTCTTTTGTTCTGATTGGTTTTTATACTTAGACTTTCTTTGGTTAATAAGAAATGGAAATAATTAACTTCACTTTTGGGATTTTTTTAGATTACCGGTAGTCAAACATTAGAAAGACATTTGCAAGAAATGATGAGTGTAAGTTTATGCCAGGTCAGTAATAATGTGATCCTTTATACAACACAGAAACTTCTAGAAAACACTGCACAGAAACGCCTTCACTTTGAAAAACAATATTTGGCAAAAAGCTGAATAAAGTTCAGAGAATCCAAATAACAGTAAAAGTCAAACCTGTTAGGAGGAGAAGGAACCCATCTTTTGTTTTGTGCAGAAGAAAAAATAGATTTCATATTTACTTCAACCAGAAACATTCTTAATTTAACCCTATGCTCCTTTTATTTATAAAAAAATGGATCCAACAGGGTAAAAACACACATCCTGGAATATAGTCCTTATGACTAAACCACCCTCTCTTTTTGTGCAGCTACAGTTAGTGTTTGGTTTTCACAAAAAATCCCAGATTACAATTAATTAGCCTGGAAAACATGACTACTAACATTATCTAAATGACAGGCCTCATCTCCATCCCACATTCACTCTGAGACATGATTCACTGAAATACCAGTAATATGATGTCACATGTCCTAATTACAGTGAAAAACTCAATTTCATGTTTGACAATTAGGTCCTGTTGTTCTTACCTCAAAATTAACTGATAAGTTCCTCTTGAGGGCGATTTCATAAACCAGGCTGATCTCTGATTTGCTCACATCAGTTCCTTCCTGAGTCTCTGCTTTCTCTTCTGGGCTCTGGGGGAAAAATAATTTAAATTAATTATTTCAACAGGCATCTTATAAAAATCAACTTTGAAATGTGCTTCTACCAATCTTTCACAAAACTGGGAAGGGAATTTTAAAGGCTTTGATATTTTTTAAATTAACTGAAGTGCATGATTAGTTTTAGCCCTAATTTAGGCTAAGATTTGTAATTAACTAAAACATTTAAGATCCTTAAAATGTATTCAAATTCCTGTTTGGGAGAACTTGTGCTCTAAACATACAAAATATGAGCAACGAGTGGCAACCTTGTTTAATTATCTACATATACTAAACCGTTTGCCTCTGGAAAATATCTATGTACAATAATTAATGATAAACTACGTTTTTCTGCATTTAAACTTGATTAAAAACAGTAGATCAAAAGTCTAAAACAAAGGTAAATATCTGATAAGATATTCCTTTTAAAAACCAATATGAGGCCTAATGTTTCTTGAAGGAATGCACATTGTCTGACACTTGTCTTGCAGAAGTTTTAAACTAAGATAGTCTAATAATAAGAAATATAGACGTTAAAGACATTTTTGTCAAATTTAAACAACATTGCATTCAATCTCAACAAAGGTTATCAAAAAATCAGACATTTGCAAAGGTGACAGACTTATACCAACTGTTTGCTAATGTTGGTTAGCTTTGCCAGCCATCTTGAATGGGTTTAACTCAAAGTTAATTAGTTCTAGAGGTTTGTTTAATGATTAATTTCTAATCATTTGATTAAAATCAATTCAGTAGCCCATGACATATTGTCACAAAAGAACACATAAACAAACACATCCCTCGTCTTTCACTGGGCAATAAGAAATAAAAGACAGTCAACACTTCTATAATGTCAGGTTCATTTATTTCACTTGGTTTAAAACTGAGAACTTGGCAGTTATAGGTCACATCCTGTAAAGCAAAATTAATTAAAATCTAATAAATTTGAGAATTTCTGTTTGTCTCATTATAATATAGATGAAACTAGAGATAGACAAAGAGATCATAATAACCACTGATCAAATTTTGCCACAATAATCATGTTTCTTGGTTAAGAAGACAGATGTCAAAACCTTTATGTCAATAATTATAAAAAAAAAATCTCTAAGTGTTTGTGCAGTAGTTTATTTACAGATTACACTAAATAAATCATTAAAAGTCACTATCAGGAATTCTAAACCAGAACCCGGGACATATAGGAAACAAGTTTAAACCAGTGAGATCAAGTAGTGAGTTGTGCAAGGGGCTTTCTGCTGAGAAATGCAGAGGTATGTCTCGATTTTTATCTTTTCATGTCCAGCTCTTTGTCAAATTAATCCTGAATGGCTGCGGTCTTTCCCTCTGGGCTCCCTCCCTTCTCCCTGCATCATTGTGAGACCTGATACGCCACAAGATTAATACTTTTGAGAATAGATTTCTTGGGTTTCACAGGAAGCGGTCACATTGTGCCTACTGTACAAAAGTTAATCCTGCTGAGACATACATGCATTTTGTTATGACACATACAATAATGTGGAAAAGTCTGGGGTATTTTAGATGTTGAGACCATTGTTTAAACAGAACAACTAACATAGTGTGGGGTAAGTCCCTAAAAGTTTCTGTAAAAAAGAAACAGTAACAGTTTAGAAACCACAATTTTGAAAATAATTTATGCAGAAATAAGATACCAACACAATTAACCTGATTTTAGCAGGAGTGTGAGAAGCTACTTGCTAACACCAGATGTTAAGATTCCTGAAGCGTCAAACGTTTTACAGAGACTACACTTTATTTTGAAAATCTGTGTGTGAGTTTACAAAAAGACTTATACCGGTCCAATTTTTAGAAATCAAGGCAGCCAATTTATGGTAATGACTTTCAGCCCAATACTACTATAATCTCCATACCAATTTCTAATGTAATATATTATGAAACAGTAAAAACTGTTATGTATGCAAATGATTAGAGTGTGGTGGACAACTGTAGGAAAAGAATTGGGATGAGGACCAATTAGGGATGAATGTCAATAATAACAATTTTAATAGCAAAACAACATTAAAATGGTAATACTAACCATAGAAGGTTTAACCATGGTAATCATGACAACTGGTAGCTGTTTCACCTCTAGAGCCAATCAATAAAAAACACTTGGATTTTAAACAATTAAAAAAATTGCACAGGTCACTAAGTGATGTCATCTTAAAGGCATACTCAGTAGCCAGGTAAACAATGTAGCTTTTAAAGTTTTTTTTAAAGCCTCTTAACAACGTTCCAACATAGTATAGCCATAAATATATTGTGGAGATTAAAAAACCCCCGAAAGAAATCAATAAAGTAGTTGTCCCGCAGTTCTCTAAAAGCTTGGACAGTCCAGCTGTCTGCCGCATTTCCTCACTGCTTGGAATCACCAATAATCAGCCCGGACACATTTTCCGTCTGAACATCCCGGAAGTGAAAGGAGGACAGAATTAGCCGGTGGTCAGTGCTTTCATTTTAAGATAAAAATACCTGAGTCCCCCCCAAAAAACACCTTTTCAGCTAGCAGAAAATTAAAAACGTTTGGAAGTGAAAAGAAGAAAAGCTGGGGGAACGTTTCTATGGCTGAAGTTAGACTCTGCATTGTTATCGTTGCAAAACGGAGTCCCATGTCCGCGGGAAGGCTGGCGTTACAGATTATACCCGACGGGAAGGGTGAGTGCTGTGAGTCGTGTTTCTGTAAACTAGCTAGCGAGACCTCGTTTGTTTACCTGGCTACTGAGTATGGCTTTAAAGCTGATATGTGGAGCATTTTTCTATGTATCAAAGTTTTCTAAATGTTTTAAACGATATTTCAGGTCTAAACTACTGTATGATCTATGGGTTGAGTTCCACAACATATGTTAGTCTTGTGAAGACCCCCCTTCCTCCTGTAGACCCCTTAGCATTTTTTCTTGCCGGCGAGATTTTTCAGCCAATGAAAATCAAAATTCCGTATTTGCTCTGACCTTCAGCTCTCGCTGGGGAGGTTCGCAGCCGAGTGTGAAGCGGCTGGGATGAGGATCAGCACCTCCAAGTCTGAGGCCATGGTTCTTGACCGGAAAAAGGTGGATTGCCAACTCCGGGTCGGGAGAGAGGTCCTGCCTCAAGTGGAGGAGTTCAAGTATCTCGGGGTCTTGTTCACGAGTGAGGGAAGGAGGGAGCGGGAGATCGACAGGCGGATTGGGGCAGCGTCTGCAGTGATGCGGACGCTGAACCGGTCTGTTGTGGTAAAGAGGGAGCTGAGCCAGAAAGCAAGGCTCTCGATTTACCGGTTGGTCTACGTCCCAATCCTCACCTATGGTCATGAGCTTTGGGTAATGACCGAAAGAACGAGATCGCGGATACAAGCGGCTGAAATGAGTTTCCTCCGCAGGGTGGCCGGGCTCAGCCTTAGGGATAGGGTAAGAAGCTCGGACATCCGGGAGAGACTCGGAGTAGAGCCGCTGCTCCTCCATATCGAAAGGAGCCAGTTGAGGTGGTTCGGGCATCTGGTAAGGATGCCTCCTGGACGCCTCCCTCGGGAGGTGTTCTGGGCATGTCCTGCCGGCAGGAGGCCCCCAGGTCGACCCAGGACAAGCTGGAGGAAATACATCTTCAGTTTGGCCTGGGAACGCCTGGGCGTCCCAGCTGAGGAGCTGGTGGACTTGGCCGGGGAGAAGATGGCCTGGGTTGCCCGACTTGGAATGCTGCCCCCGCGACCCGGACCCGGATAAGCGGAAGAAGGCGAGGCGAGGCGTATTTGGTGTTGATAGCCAACGTGTATGTGCATCAAGCAAACCTGTAGCAGTAGGGGGCGCTGTCGTACAGGACGCTCCATATGTTTCTCTGTAGTGTCAGCCGTAATGGAGGAGACAGTCAGAGCTAATTTCTACTAAAAAGTCCTCCATTCCCTCGATGCTGAGAGATTTATTTTTATTTAAACATTTCTCCTAACAGAATGGCAAGGATACACGTTTATTTTGGTGAAGGACTCATTCTGGATCGAGCGTTTTCTTATTTCCGGTTCCTGTAGCTTCAGAACTACAGATGCTGTTCTAAAGCCATGAATCAAACACAGCAGGGACAAAGAGGGCAGCCTCTTACTTTGTGAGAAAATAACTGTGAGTGATTAAACCCTACAATGTAATCGTAGTTTTTGAGCAGGAGTTTCAGTTTATGTCCAGCTTACAGACCGAAACGAAGTAATGCGCCGTGTGCTAGCTCAAAGGACGCGCGCATGTCAAGGTGTTTGGGAGGAGGAGCCGTAGGGACGTTGGATTCAAAAACTGCTCTCTTACTGAAATCCTCCACAATGTGGCTTTAAGACCTATGTTAGGACCTGCAGTCAAACAAACTTAAATAGAAAAAAGTGTAAAGTTACCACAGTATTTCTGTCAAATTCCTTTAAAGTCTGCCAGTATTTTGTCAAAAAACTCCCCCGCCATGAAAAGACACCTTCGCTGTGGGAAATGCATTGACAAAGGGGCAAAGTGCCAAATTTAACACTTTGTGCCTTTCTTTTGATTGATTTAGGGTGCTTTCACCTTTGCATTGTTTAGTCTGTTAACATCAAATCCTAGTTAATTTTCCACCTTGGTTTAGTTTGTTTGCGCAGGTGTGAAGACAGGAGACAAAAGAACAAAAAAACGTACCGAGACCCATTGGAAGAGGTGGTCTTGCTATGGTTCCAAATAAACTCCACAGTCTTTTATCTGTACCTTCATCCAACACTACAACGATCGCGTGTACACTGCAAGTTTGAGCCAAACGCCCTTCCATAGCCAGGTCTGCGTTGCATTCAGGGATGAGGGAGGGTACACACTTCAGTAGCTACTGAGTAGCTCCTAGCTAACCAAACATAAAGCGAGGGTTCCCATGGACAATTATCAAAGTCTGTTACCTCACTGATATTTGAGCAGATGACTAGATTTATCAGCTCCGATTCATAAAAACACTGAAGAGTTCAAATTGTTCATAAATGACCCAGAGAGAGGTGGTTAGATCATGTTGTGAATTCACTCAGGCTTCAAACATAGCACCTTCTTCCTGTATTTACATCTGGTAGCCCCAAACTCCTAGATAATCTGACCAATCAGCTGACCAAAAGTCCTCACATGACTTGTAGTGATGCATTTTGTTTCACTTGCAGTTTTACTAATGTGAAAGGAAACTGAACCATAAGAAAATGATAAATTATGAACTGAATCAGCCCAAGAAACAAAACTCCTGGTCTGCTTAGACATGGCTGACGAAGAGTATGGTTTTAAAAATATAACCAGCCTAAAGAATTGGCTGGCCACAGGGTCTACCTGTAATTGGTTAGTTGTTTCAGGTGTTATTTTTAATACAACTTTTATTAAATAGAAAGAAAACAAAAAGTCAAATTATTCTACCTTATATGTCCATCTCCAGTAATTTATGTAACAAAAATGACTCAGTCCAGTTTTTATCTTTTCTATAAAATTCTAATTTAGATTCATGCTATTCAAGGCTACATCCTCCTCTTTCACTATAAATATTTAATATGTGTGAATGACAGTGTTTCAAGGATGACTTAACAGGCTGTCAAGAGTTGAGGATCTGAATGTCAACGAGTGTAACGGGAAGTAAAAAACCTGAATGTCCAAACAGATTAACAGCATCCTTGTGAATAAGTACACTCATACAGCACCGAGATACTGTATAACAATCACTCTGAAGGAGCTATTTAAAGGAAAAGTGATGGCAAAAAGTTAAGCACTAGCACTTTCACATTCAAGTTTCTGTCTGGTTGATTGTATAAGGGGAAACTATTCAAGCTCAAAGGACAAGAATAACAGAGTAATTCTGCAAAACTGTGTACATAAATCTTCCTTTCATTTTCTTTCACAGCAATCAGAATTGATTTTCTCTTAGAAAAATTACATAAACCTATTGATTCTGAAGTTAAACAGCCAGAGTCTTGGTCCTTATATCCTATTTAACAGGTATATGTTGCATCTAAAACCTCTAATCTGTAATTAACTCAATGATTTCTTTTTGGGTTTATTTTTTATTGCTTTTATTGCTTTAGTGATTTCTAAAGTTACGCATCGTCGTCCTACCTGTGTGTGCGCACTATAATTACAGTGTCAGTGATATTTACCTGTAGCTTTCCTAAAAATCAAAGGTTTGAAAAGAAACACTTTTAGCCGCAGGGTGTCCACACACACCTTCACATGTAGAAATACACACACACATTCAGACAGAATGACAAGCTTATACTGTAGACACAATGCAGCTCAATTTGTAAATCAAGACTCTGCAGGAGCAAACAAAGAGCTTACTGATAATGGCCGACGCCACGAGACATCGAGGCAGGCAAGTGAGAGGAGCCAAAGCGTTTTGAATAACCACCAACGATGCCAGGCGGTGGGGATATGGGGGCGATTTGATTTCCGGTGGGAGACGATAACAAGCAGTTAACAGCTAAGACTTTAAGAAATGTTGGAAAGGTAAACTGACACTAGGTGAAGGTGAACAGAAAGGGGTCAAAAAATACAAAATAGGGAACAGAAAATAAAACCCTGACCAGGTGCAAACTAGATCTCAGGGTATGAATGGTACATTAGAGTAATTACAGCTGAGGTGGATTTGAATTCAATCTGATTATAGCTGGATATGCACTAAACTTAGTAATTGCACAGAAAAAACACACTACAGAACATTACTGAGAGCCAGCCCAGAGCCCAGATCAGCAGCTTAGATTCATCTCAGTTTTAATTAAGGGAGAGTTTTCAGCTTGGTTTAAACATGTGGGGTGAAAGCAGTTATAAGGAGACAAAAGCGCTGAAAGGATGAGGTTGCAATAACAAAACTGTGCGAGTGAGGGGGAGGGGTAGCTTGATGTTTCATAAAGCAGAGGTTTCTGCAGAAAGAACAATGTTTTCATTACATGTAGTTTTAAAAAATTAAGCTGTTTTAAATCTTATGAGCCCAGTGACTATCTGAAGTAATCTAAAAACTAGTATTTGATAGATTTCTTTTTTCTGAACTTAGTAATTTAAAGTATATTTGTTTCTGTAGAAAGTATGTTGCTGAAGAACGTAGACACCATCTAGATTAATGAGAAATATTTGAAGTAAATACAATAAGGAGATTTCTAAAATGTCACTCATGTGGGTTCTCAATGGCCCAAATCCTGAATTTGTTCAAACATTTTACAAGACAAATCTGTGGGAAACCCCTCTGAGTTTCGCTTCTAACAGTCAGAAAATGTGAGAAATATGAGACAACTTTAATGGAGATTGGCAACCAAAATGCAAAAACGGTTTCCTGAATAAAACCCATGGATTCCCAAATAGTGTTTGTTCCATAATAACGTTAAAAGTAGTGCTGACATTAACACAGATTCAACGGTCACCTGCTTCACTGCAACATGCCACCGATTGGATCAGGACATCCCAAGTTCAAAAAGAAGAAGTGTAAAGGTAACACAGCAATAAACTAAACAGTTCCAGTGTGACTGTGTCAACCTTCAGCTGTGCTTCAGTCTACGGGTTTGTTTTTTACCTGCGGAGGTCGTTCGGGAATGGGTTCGTTGCGCAGGGCTTGAAGAGCTTTCATGGCAGCGTTGTGTCTCGCTGCTTGGCGGGTTCGTCCCTCCCCGATAAACTCTCGACTTCCCACAGAGAGCTGCACGTAGAAGATCTTAGGAACAGGATAATGATACCTGGAATGAACAAACGTGTTGAAAAAAAAGGCCATTCATTACATTATTTACCAAGAAAACAGATTTTAAAAAGAAGGGAAAATAAAGCCCCAACCCAGTCAACAATTCACTCAGTTTACAACATTCCCAAATTAAAGGCCCACCACTTCATCAGGGTCAATTACTACACAATAGTCTGTTGGCCAACTAGGTGAATAATGTCCTGCTATTGAATCTCAGTTCATGGATGCAAAACAAAGCGCAGGAACATATATTCTCTCCTCCTTCTTCTCGCCCTGACCATAGATTACACTCTCTTTCACTGGGCCTTGACAGAGTGGGGCTGAACTGTCACTGAGCAGATTTAAAGGTCTGCATGTGTGATACCCCTTCCCCTCCCCCTCTAAGGGGGTCAGGAAGAAGAGAGGGGCTGAAGACAAGGACTGAAGACATGGAAAGAGAAATAGTGGGAAAGCTAATAAGAGAAACAAGAAGATTTTAATATCCTTCTGCCTGTCTGCTTTCATCTCTGCAAATATATACTTATATTCACAAAGACGTACAGCCGCCGTATGTGGGCGACACAAGCAGAGATTAATGGAAAGATGTCTCGATTAGGGTCCAGTTCCCAGACTGCATTCAGTATTTTCACATTAACGTTTACCCAGAGGAAAAATCTCTTGTAGGTGAAGATGGTGAAGCTTTATTTAGTTTTCAATGAAAAAATTAATTTGAGCTTTACAGATACATATTTTATGTATGTTCAATGTTAAAGTGAACAAAATATCAGCATTTCAATACAAATTTCAATGATGAGACTGTTGAAGCTGTGGTATCTTGAGCACCACTTGAATGGGTTGTTATTCATGGGTATGGAGCATCAATACGCTTCTGAAGAACTTTCTAAAAACATTAGACATTTTGAAGTTAATGGGGCTAGTAGATGCATTGAAAAATGATACTTTTCGGATGGGAAATGCCTTTATTTGTCATTGAATTTCTTTAAAGAGATTCAACCAAACATCCTGGAATCTCTACACATGAAGGATTTGTTCAACTGTGCCTAACTGAAGCTCAAATGCTTCATACTTTACAGGGGAGGACCTCAGAGTCCACTCGAGAAGACAGTCAGCTAACAAAGATGGTTAAACTGGATGATGACAACAAGTGTGTGTCCTCTTCTAAAAAAGGGAGGGTGTGTTTGAAATCAACCAAGGACCCGCACGTAGGTTTAACGTTAGATGGTAAATGGTCTGTACTTATATGGCACTTTTTTAAGTCCAAGGACTCCCAAAGCACTTTACACTACATTCAGTCATTCACCCACTCACACACACACACACACACACACATTCACACGCTGATAGTAGTTAGCTACATTGTAGTCACAGCTGCCCTGGGGCAGACCTTCAGAAGCAGGAGTCAATCTGGTGCCACTGGACCCTCCTGACCACCACCAGCAAGCAAGGTGGGTGAAGTGTCTTGCCCAAGGACACGACGACAATGTAACCCAACAAAGATCACAGCATGCCCTATATGGTCCAGGGTCCAGGACTCCCTTGGAAAAGAGGTTCTGAATCTCAACAGGACTTTCCTGGTTAAATAAAGGTTAATAAATAAACCCACCCGGAGTTAAAATCGGACCGGCGACCATCCAGCTGCCAGACGGCAACTGAAATGAGAGCTGAAATCCTATCATACAGGCCTGGCTACTGCTTTTGCATCAAATAGCAACAAGTCATCGTTCTGGACTGCTCTTTGAGAATCGTACAGTTTGGTTTGTTCCCCTGATGACTTGTAAAGCCTATTGCTAAGCATTTTGCAGATTTTAGAAGAAAATTTAAACCAAAATCACCAAAGGTGCAGTAGTACCGTCTAACAACGTAGCTGAGCGTAAACATTTACGTCTGAAGTAAACTCTTTAAGGCATAACAAAGTTAGCCAACATACACACGTCAAAGTCAAAATGATATTAGAAATATTCATTTTAAGTGTCATCTGTTAAGAAAGTGGAAGGTGATATTTTTAAAGTAGCTACTAGGTTTGAGTCAAATTTACTTAAAGTTAAGAACTCATTCAAACATCAGATGTTGACTTTTCTTCTCCAGTTATATTTTATACATGAATTGCAAAAATACTTTACCAATAGAAGCTTTCATATAATAACTTTTTAAGGGATTTATAACTGATCTAAACACATCTTTCCCCTCCACTCTCTCTGTGTCTCTTAATGCCTGACTCGGCCAAACTATAAAATGAGTCAGCGTATTACTCCCAGAATTCCTGCAGGTTTTTCTCGAGGCCACAGCCCTCCTTCTCATGCGTCTGCTCTTAACTCATGGCCACGGGAGCTTTCACTAGGGCGGGGGCCCGCCCGGCCCTCGCACGCCAAGTGTGGCCCCAGGTTCTCAGAGGACATGCCAAGTGCAACACGGACTCTGGCCAACAGCGTCGAGCTGAGATGGGAGCAGCTGGGGCTGCAGAGACGAGTACAGGTGCAGAGAAGAAGAGAGGCATAAGAAAGACAGATGAGGACGAGAAGGAGAGAGGAATAAGTGAAGGAAAGAAGGAGAGAAAAGGAGGTGGAGAGAGGCCTGTGGGAGACCCGACTCCACAACGTGGGAAAGTAGTGGCTTACACACAAGCAAGTAAGCCAAGAACAAAAGCCAGCACACATGCGCATCAAAATCACGTAGGCAAAAAAAACAACAACTCATTAATGTCCCACAACCAGGTCTGACTACAGAAAAGGAATTGGACCAGGACACCTGAAGAGAAGATGTGAAGACTGCTCAAAGAGAAAATAATTACTCAAACCCGGAATGGCATCTGCTCCCAAGTGTGTGTTTGTGTATTTTGGTATGAGTCAAAGAAGAGAAGAACTGACACCAGAACCCAATCAAATGATAACTCATCAGCATTTATGAGTGAGTAATGAATTTCACTTTAAAGGCAGAACCTTCCCTTCAGCTCTCTCTCATGTGGGTCCAGTTGGTGAAGGGCAACGTTTCATCTTAATCATTCAAAGTCATGCATGAACACACAAAGAGAGAGACACATCCAAACATCCCGTCGGTTCAAAGCCCACACACAGTCCTACTGGGAAATACAAATTGTGCTTCTGCAGTTATTACCATAAATGACATTTCAGCTGGAAACCATTTGCTTTAGTGGCATGACAATCTGCTTGCCTCTCTAAATGCATTATAGGAATAAAGTAAATACTCATTATTACAACATATGTTACAGTTCAAGCTCTATTTTGTTCATGTTTTTAATATTTTACATTACTCTGAAGATTTAATTTACATTTAACCACAAGATGCAACCATTAGCTTCCACTGGTCTAACTGTTGTGGATTACTACTAAATCACAATGGGTTTAAGTGGAAGAATTGGCATTAGAGCAGAACAACAGCTGATAATAACACAAATATAAACAAATAAAAGGACAAAAGTATAAGTGTAAGCAGTATAGTCTATAGTGAAGTATAGTAGTTATTGTTTATTGGTTTAGTAATTAATTAGATCATGATAAAATTGGTTCATTTTTCATCTTGACCAGCCTGATCGGTGACCAGTCTCAAAAGTCAAACATTTTTCTGGCCAGTTAGGAAGCAATCAAAATGTTTTACCTGCTCCAAGAAGAGATGTTTCTGGGGATATTATTGAAATTCTTAGAGAAAAATTAAAAGATTAAGCTTATGTTTTGTTTTTCTGACAAATATCTTGATTACAAAATGTTGGCATAATAGGAAAAAACAAGATGACAACAGTAAGATCTTCAAATGAAAAAAAAAAGAATAGGGGGTAGAAAATTTGCCATAAGCAGGGAATAAAAATGTGAGATTATCATAACTTTTTTAAACAGATCTCTATGTTTTACCATAAGTTGTTTGATGTAAAACATGATTTGGGTGCTTAAAAAAAAAAACAAAATAGACAGAACCAACCATTCTGAGGAATTCATGTCCCATATTTTGACAGTCTAAAGTTGTACACATTATTTTTTTAGGCTCTAAATTTGCCAACATTTAGAGTATTGACAATTAATTTACCAGGATGCACATGTTTATTCATTAAGAGAAAAGAATAAGAGTTTGAAAGAGCCAAAGACGTGTTACATAAACAACAACAACATGGTAGTCATTGATACACTACAGATGCTCTTTGCTTTCACTCGTCAGCTTGGTGTGAAATTCTAGAAAACAATTTATTAAAATTTTAAAATTGGTTCATATTCAGAAGAGCTTATCAGCTTAACCAATATTATTGAGTTACTGTTTTGGCAGTTTTTTAAAATAAATTAATTTATAGTAAAAGATAGAAAAAGAAAATTGGACATTCAGCTCATTAATCCCTATAAACTAGTAAAGGTGGCGGCAGTAGACTTTAACATAATTAAAAGTAACCTTACTCAGCTTTAAAACTTTAATATTAAACATCTTTAACAAACAGGCTGTTTTAAGTCTTATTCAAAGAGGTGGCAGTTCAGGAAGTTGTGTCAGGATGTGGTAACTATTTATTTATTTATTTATTTATTTATTTATTTAACCCCGTGTCCTGTCCGGCTGTGGAGCAAACAGAATAATGTCTGAGTGCCAAAAACAAGCCCAACAGTGTTGCTGTTTCAGGTGAGAGGTTACAGCCACTGCTATGAAACTCCTCCTGATTTTTGTTTAAATATAACCCCCAAAATCTTTATTAGAATATTTTTATGGTTGATTGGACACGGAGCCTGAAAGTGAAGGGAAGGGTACAGAAAGAGGGATGGGGGAGAAAGTAAACAGAAAAAGAAGAGAACAAGAGACGTGAAGAGTCCACTTCTAGACCTGTAAATAAAGCACAAACAAACAAGCAAACAAAACAGGGAGAAAAGATACAACAGCAACAAACAGCATATGAATACACAACAGTTGTGATATTCTTCAAATGTATACGTATACACCAGTTCAAGAGAGTTCAGTGTCAACCACAGCCCCAGTCAATGTGTCTGAAAACACCTGAGTCCGTCTTTATGTGAGCACCTTGTGATCACCTGTGTGTATACATGCGCGCTTGTTTATGTAAGGTTTCTCTATTGAAACATTCAATAATAAGTTCGAGGAGCCACAGACCTGTCCCCAAGGCCCATGGAGGACGCGAAGGAGGTCCAGGCCCCAGACGTCCAGAGGCCACCCAGGGCACGGACACCCCAGGGAGATCGCCGTCAGGGCAGTCGCTAAACTCTCCCCCAGAGGGCACAGAGGCTCACCCCACGTGGGCCCCCCGGCAGTCGCCGCGCTAGAGCCCCTGGGGGGGTCGCGGCTAGGAGCTCACAGGCACCGCCTGCAGCCGGCCATCCAGGGTAGATCTAGCCGAAACCAGAGACCCGAGACCCAGGAGCGAACCAGCCCCAGCAGAGGCAGGATGTGGTAACTATAAATGTTTGGAATAACTTTACATAATTGTAAAATACTTAGAGGTGTCAGATTAGCGCGTTAATTACGATTAATTAATTACAGCCCTAATTAACGCGTTATTTTTTTTAATCGCGTTAATCGCATTTTTAATCACTTGACCGTTTCTGCATGCAGTCTGCCGCTGCAGTGATGTGTGTGTGCTGAGCTGGTCTCCTCGCGGTGTTTGTGTGTCACTGAGCAGCTCTGTGAGGCTCAGAGCCCCTCACTTTCAGGAAGTGATCACGTGACCTACGCATGATGCCGAGACAAAACAAACAGCTGATGGCCATAGCGGTGTTATGAAACCGGCATCACCTTTTAGAGCGCTATTTATCTGACCCCGCTGCAACAGGAAGTGCAAATTAAAACGACCTGCTCATTTCACGAGCTACTTGACCGGAATGACCACCGTCAGCCCAGCACAGCTCTGATCACTGATTACACGTAACTGTCAGCCGGTTCGGTGCGCGACCGGCCGGCTGACAGCTTCCACCGCTTGTGGAGCGCAGCGCTGATCACTAGTAGTAGTCTACACTGAGTGATCTGACGGACTACAACGGTTTATATTCAAAGTAACGGCGCGACGTGGCGCAGCGCTGATCGCTGGTGTATTTCAGCCTTAAATATCAGCTGGTCCGGTCCGCGACCGGCCGGCTCAGTTTCCACCGCTTGTCCAGCACAGCGCTGACCACTGGTTACCAGTAGGCCTAGTACACCACTGGACTGGCGGTGTTATGAACCGGTCCAGTCAGCGGTGCCCGATGGAAGACATGGAAGTAGTTTGGGGGGGTGCAGGGGGGACGTAGCCTCTGCTCGTTTTTAAAGTCAGTTTTGATCCATGTAGTTTTTACTGTCTAAAATAATGTTGCTCTATATTAAATGGATTCTGGCTGTTGTTTTTAGGTGTAGGGTTGATATTATGGCTCTTTTTAAACAGTTCAGACCCTCTTCTCCACCTTCTCCCACCCCTGTATTCAAGTTGTGCCCCCCCCCCACCTTTGAAATTTAAATTTTATTCTTGGTGGAAGATCAAATCAAACTTTATTTATAGAGCACATTTCCTGCAGAACAACACAATGTGCTTTACAGCAGATAAAACAACCTAAAATCAGATGAGGGGTTAACAGAGCTGCTGCAGACTGAGTCCACTGATCAAAGTAATGGTTGCACTGGGACTGAATCTGTTCAAGTCTGTTAAACACAATAAATGACTTCAGATAGACACTTTATGTTGTTCTATATCAATCTACTGGTCTGACACAGTCATTTAATGAATTTAAATGACAATAACTCAAGAGGAGGGCTTTCTTTAGCCATTTCTTTAGATGCGATTAAAAATGCGATTAATTAGATTAATTAATTACAGATCATAATTAATTAATTGCACAATTTTTTTAATCGCATGACAGCACTAAAAATACTAACTAATTGTTTTCTATTACTCAGTTTTCCAATAAGCAGAGAAGCTAAATTACATTTAATGATGTTTTAATTGTTTTTAGTCAACACCTGTAACGCATTGATGGAAATAGATATATCCAATATCAAGTATTTAAACTACAGGGTTAATAAAACTAGATATAAAATAGTGAAATTGGGACTTTTCACATAAATACCAGACAGGAGCTGGTATTTTTTTTTATTAAACTGCTTAATGTTATGGCCTGCAGCATGTGTTTATCCACACCTAAACAGACCCAACCTGCGTTGCTTCAGCGTTTTAGGCTGGTGGTCGTGGGTGTCAAAGTGTGAGGAATGTTTTCCTGGCAAATGCTGGGCCCCTTAAAACCAATCAATCAGGGTCTGAATGCCAAAGCTTAATAGTATTGTTGCTGGACATGTGCATTCCTTTATGGTCACATTTTCCCATCATCTTCAGGCTTATTCCACAATAAGAATCTCACAAAAGCAAGAGTTCTGGTTTGAGCCTGTTGCTTTAAACATGTAGACTCCTTATTGGTCGTTCGAAAACTTAAATAATCTGGGATATAAAATCTACAAACGGTGAATCGTGATTAAAAAAATGTTCATCAGGTTTTTCAAACATTGTTTACTGGTAATAATTATACTGCATGAAAGAAAGATAAAATATAAAAGCTGTGCATGTATGACAAGAACTTTTTCAGGAAATGTATGACAATTTAAAAAATATATATTTTATGAAAATTAAGAACCCAATCCAAACCTGAATTCTCCAAATTGAAAGATGATGCTCAAGAAGAACCTTGTATTTAACTCAACTAGAGTGAGCTCTTATGTTAACCAACCCTCCTTGTGTTGTTTTTGTGTGTAGGATGAAAACATTCAGACTCTAGCTGAGCAAAAAGTAGAAAAAGAAACCAATCAGAACAAGTGTAGTCTAGCATCCATTCCAGACACAAACTGGTCACATCTTCAATCAAAAAATACCGTGGTGTGTTATAGATATACAAAAAACCCTGTAAAGTGGATGTATTAGACAACACAGGGGTGACAAAAATATTTTGGACAGGCTTCCCCATTCACCAGCTGCACTCTCCTCCAATCTTCAGCCAGATTTCTTTTACCCCCTCAACTTCCATACTTCATTCCCTGCATCCATCACAGGCTGCTCCCCTTCCCTTCAGCCTCACATGGTTGCTCTCGTAGAAAACACACACCGATGTGAGAAAACGGCCGTAGTGAGGAGAACACAGAGCTCTGAACACCCATTGTGTGAGACTTTGGGGATGTTTGGACTCTGTATCAAGGTTTGGAACCACTAGACCACAATATAGAAACAGATCAATGTAATGATGAGAACAAATGGACACAAATATGTGCAATACACTTTTTTTTTTTTTAACAAGTTTCTGCTTGCTTTTTGCAGAGTTTTTCTAAGCAGATTGCACTACTCAATTAGAATTCCCGTGCATTGCTTTTAACAATTATTGGTATTTTACACATTATAGTGATTTAAAATATGTTTTATAAACAAAACTTTTAACTTGACTTGAGCTGGTGCAAGCCCCGGCCTTTAATCAGTTATGTGTCTCATAATTAGAGTTGATCTGTTGTATTTAGTTTACGCTGTTGTAAATATATGCCATTTGTCACACACTATATTTTTAAATGCACATTATTTTACACTTTTCCTGACTGAGAAGTTTTTGGTGCAACTAATAAATCACTGTGCATGAATGTTAAACTGAAAAGAGCATGTTAAAAAATTTGTATAACATGTAAATGCAATATAAAATATGATTAAAATAAAAATAACTAAATGACACAACCTAAACTATCAACAGATGTCTTGACTAAAATTAGGCTAAATCTGTTCTGAAGGTAAATGTTTTACAGGTGTCTACACATCTAAATGTCTGCATTTGCCTGAAACTATCTAGAAGAAACCTCCAATGTGGGACTCTAATCGTAAGTTTATTGGCACAATTCTTTTAGATGGATCTCAATAAATCCCTGTATCAGTTTGTAGATTATTTATTAATAATCTAACATTTTGCAGGCCAGATGGAATGATACTGTGGCCTGGATACGGTCCGGGGACCTCCAGATGGTGAACACTGCTCTAAACTGTGAGTGAAGTTCACCACTGGAGCAATCTCCATCACATTCCTTCAGTGTAATCTACTGCAGACAGCTGCTGTCTCATAGTCAAATTACTGTCTTTATAAACAACAAAAATTACTAAAATAAAACGAACACACTTGGCATAAAATATATGTAATTTTAGTTTAATTAAATTGTTCAAATGAATTTCTAGTAGAGATTAAAGGACTCTATGCAAGCTCTGTAATCAAAGACCTCCTAACGGCCTCCTGATCACTCTTCTGTTACGTGCTATACACGTTATTATTCTTTTTATTATAGCTCCATAACTTACTGAAAGCAGGCTGCCAGATTAGGATTTTTTTCCAAACATAATAGCCATAAAAGAAAGACACTGTAAAATAGCTTATTTCTTTATTATCTGACTGAAAACTTAGTGTGCTCAAATAGTTTTAAAGGATCGAGCAGAGGAAAATATCAGGCAATGAAAGACTGAACACAGCTTTCAAACAATGACTTTGTTTATTAGACAAAACTAAATTCATCTCCCTGCTCTCGTGGTGCCAGCGGTTTATACTAAAGATCAGTGTAAAATAAGAATATTATATTTTAACATGTTTTAGTTACATTGTTATTAAAATAGATAAACTAACTGCTTTATTTATTTATGTTCATCTATGTGTCTCTTGAACATATTTCTCCATAAGTCTGAAGATCTGCTGTTTTTCTTTTTTACTCCATCATCCTGAGATCAATGCTTACAGAACCACTGGGTCCCTTCATAATTAATGTGGCAACATTTATGAGCATTTCTCAAAAACCAAATTGTTTGAATATTTTAAATCTACAAAAAGCTGAGTAGAAAACACTGAAAGAAAGACGCACATTGTCCGAGATGTGGGACTATTTCCTCATGAGATTTAAATGGGTCATTTGAGACAGTTGAAGCATTATTTTTAAACTACAGAAAAATATTGTGATGCTAAACAGACAGAATAGAGCAACAGAATATCTGCTGTGAGTCTGATTCCAACCAGAGGAAACAAAGTGTAAATGTGTAATAGATTTGTGATATTTCTATATTTCTTGTCATATCCTGCAGTGACTGGTGATTGTGATGTGGACGGAATTCAAGAAGTGGTTTAAAGAAGAATAAAGGAATCTGTTCTTCTATTACAGAAACTGAGGTTGAACCAGGAACCTGTGCAAGCACTAAGGTGCATGTACGGACTATAAACTAGTGTGAAATCAACCCTTTTAAGGATGAGGACCAGGTCGTGTGTCAGGCAGCCAAAAAGGAGAAAACCCAGAACAGCTGATGGATAACAAAAACATTAAAGAGATGGGTTTCAATGAAACATTTCTATATCCACTACATGGTGGCGCAGTTGAACTCAAAACCTCTTAATTTTAGACTGAAATTAAGAGGTTTGGATGAATTTTTTGAGACATTTAACTTGCTAGTACTTATGTTGCTATAACCTGCTTGGTATGTTGCTAAAAAAAAAAAAAAACCTATTTCTAAATCCAGTCTTCAAGGAAAAAGATTTAAAGAGGGTCACATGGCAACTCGCAAACACAAAGCTTCATGAAGATGAGACAAGATGAAAGGAGGGAATAGACTTCTGTACCACTGAGTCTGCTGAACACAAATCATTCCAGCGTTTGTTTATGTTGGAGCTGTATCCCACTCCTCCATCTCAGTTGATAAAACACTGCTTTATGACAATTAAGACACTTTCCACTGGCACGTCACCAATGGTAATTTATCTGATTTAGTGATCTGCACAGATGCATGTTGATTAAAAAATATTAAGGTAATAAAAAGCTTTTTCTTTTCAACTCTTTGTCTTGTGGGATCTGAGGGTTTTATTTTTCTGTTTGGAGCAGCTGTGAAGACAAGAAAAAAAGAAAGCGCAAATCTGAGGGATTCCTCAGTAGACAAAAAAAAAAAAAGAGTACGCAGTGTACCGTAAAATCCGCAAGATCAAGGAGAAGTTTAAAAAAAATAAACCAGACTGGGAGAGAGGGGAAATAAAAGAAAAGATGAGTGCTTGTGCTAAAAGGACCTTAGAGGATATCTGATACATCCACATAGGAAGAGATAAGAGAAAATGTTGAAGCGCTCATGGGCAGATTAGTCTTTTCATTGAGTCAGGTTGGCCCAATTAAAGATGCAGGTGACAAAGAACACCTGAGTTTCTGTGTGCTTTGTGTCTGTGCTGAGATCTGATATCCTGAAGGCATGAGATACATTTTTCAGAGATCTTTTCATTGTAATCAGCTCATTCCTTACAGTATAATCCACACACCCTATTAAGGTAAAGACATCATTGACTTAACAAGAACTCCATCATTCAGTTTTGACACTATACAGTAGTCTAGAACATGTTCAATCAAACACATCATGATGTCACAAATAAATGTGGTAAAAGTTGATCATTTACAATCAATGAACTATGGAATCAGTAACCTTGTCTGTCATTTGGAGCCAGAACAGTAGCTTAAAGTGAAAACGGATCAGAGGTTTTCAACAAGGCCAACTACAGAGATATTCAAAGAAAACTTCCTTTGTCAAGGTTCTATCAGCCTTATTTAAATAAATCAGTGTGCAGCGTTGCTCACAGACAGGACAAGTAAACAAAGGTCACAAATAGAATAAAAAAGGAAGTAAAAGAAGGAACAAAGCAGAAATGTTGCAATAATTTATGTCAGCAAAAAGACACACACAAAAGACAAAACAAAAAAAGTTTGATGAAAAACAACTAAATGTTTTATTCTGGGCATGTAGTGGATTCCTCACAGGAACATTTATATTAAATATCTGAACATCTGGCAACAAATTCTAGAAAAACAGCTAATAGATGCAGACCAGTTATGGCTTTTCAATGTTAAATGCCAAAGTTAATAAAGACAGCTTATGGCTAATTCATTAAGCCAAATTATTTGGTTTTGGATCATAAATCTAACATTTTATTATTTATGCATGCAAATTATGAGAATAAATATGGGAATAGAAATCTTACTTGAGCTAATACCGTATTGTCCCAAATATAGGATGAGGTTTTTTTGTTGAAAATAATGTAAAAATGCTCATAGTAGTTTGGGGTCATTACACGACTGCAAGCTCAGATTTGTTTACAATTCTTCATGACATAAGGTCGCACAGTGTGAACCCGACTTCACGCCAAGCGTTTTAACGTTTCCTCTAGGGCTGCACTATATTAGAAAGATATGTGATTTTAATAAGAATTTTGATAATTGAAATAAAAATATCAGTTAAAATAATAACATGTTTTTCTAAATTTTATTTTTGTTGTCATTATGATGTTTCCAACACACTCCCTGTGCTTTAGCATCTCAGCTATAATCATCCAAACAGAGCATGGGCATCCAGGGCAGTGAGAGTCCATCAGATTGACCAAAAACGTGCTGAGATAAAGAGCCTGAATGCATGACGCTTTAAATAGATTAGTTTACAAGTTATTACAGGCCTAGTAGTCCTTTGCAATATTGATATTTCACAAATTGATACAGCGATGACGACACATTTTTAAAATACTGAGCAGCTCTAGTCTCCACATTTACCGGCGTTTTAATATTATTTATTTCATTCAGAGGTAAAAGTTTAAAACAAAATATACATCAACATTAAGAATACAAGTTGAATGAAATGATGCTCAACTGTGGCCGATGCAGATTATCTGGCTAAAATGATAGTCAGTCTTCCTCTATCAGTTAAATTTAAATTAATGAAGCTCTTATTTGTTTTCTAGCCTACAGTGCAATAAATAAATAATCAAATTAGAAAATGAAAGCTTACAAAAAATATCACATTTTCCTAACATTTCAGTGAATAAATTTCAAAAAATGATATGAGAGAAATTGTGTTTTTAAAGAAAAAATACTTATTTTTCTTTTCTTCTTCTTTTTTATTTATTGTGGAGAGTTGCCTGATAAAGACACCAGTGTCACTCTCAACAATCATGGATCATTTCTGATAGTTGGATTGACTGGAATTCAAGTTTATATTCAATTTCTAACTTTACCATAACTGTGAAATCTATTAATTAACAAAGTGACTATTATTAAGTTTACTGGTTGTTGGATCATGTCACGTTCCTACTGATTTCATACAGTGGTGGTGCTAAAAAGCAGAAATAATAGCTAAATCTACTCTCCAGGTTGTATGTACGGAATACACTGCAACACAACTGACTCATTTTTCTTTCCAACAGAGAAAGCAGCAACGGACAGCTCAGTATCTCAACATCATCCCAGGAGGAAATGTCACAGAGCAAAGCAACCCCAGTTATTCAACCTACTGTTCCTCCAGCTGACATAATGTTACCGTCATAACCAAATGAGAGCTGAGGGGAGGTGGGCGGCTTCACGCTGCTCGGCTTTGCTGAAGCTGGGAAAGTCCGATCCAAGTTCTGACTCTGACAGAATGCAGGCGCCCCCGCCCCCCTGAGATCGGAGCAGCAGGAGGAGAGCTGGGAGCGCCGTGGATAAACTGGAGGAGCCCTGCATGACTCATTGGAATCAGGTGTTCCAATGATAACACAGGAGTTAGGGAATGTCGATGAAAACGGTTGATGTAATCAGATTTCTTGATAATACAAATATGTCCCTGATTCAGATTTTGTCCATCGTTTTTGTTCCTGCACATGTTTCGTAGCAGCCCCTGTAGCTGACTGAATAAGAACTCCATTGTTCACAGAAGATGAACAATAAGACGGTCTCTTTGGAAAGATAACGGAGACAGATCGCTGATTTAAACATGGACTTGAGTGGCAAAGAATTATGTTCAGGTCCTTCACCATAAATAAGATTCATTAAGACGCTGATAAATGCACGTTTCATATAATTGCAGTATTTCCTTTACAGGGCACTTTCTGAACGAATCAATACTGGTCTCTGTGGTCATTAGAGCACTGATGGATCAGAGCCAGGCTGCCCTTTTAATGGGAGGATTTTCCATCAACATGACTCTGGATCACTCTTATTCATCATAATAGGTAAGGACATGGGTATGAGGAAACCTTCGCTTCCCTGCAGCATCATTTAGGTGACGGATTGTGAATATGGCCTGCCACTCTGCTACGCAGTCACTCATCTGTTTAAGAGAATTCATATTCAGGAGGTCTCCCTTTCATTAATCTAGCGCCCATCCACACTCAAAGAGAAAGGCCCCGTGAAAACATAAGTGACCTTGGAGTAACAGATGTCTTTTCTGTTTGAGATACACACATCCTCCAACCTCACTTTCTGGCTTCCTAATAAAGTAATAGAAGAGAAAACAGACCACGAGAGATAAATACCGTCTGCCTCTTCTTAGAAACATGTCACTGTGACATATGACATTGACAGATAAGATGCTGGCAAACAGATTTTCTCCTCTACCCTAAAGACATTTATCTTTCTCTCCATTTGTTCCTGCACGGATCAAATAGTAAAGAGATGGGAGCCAGATGCTAGACTTGTCTGTTGACAGCATTTAGTTACCCAACTCTGCCACTGAGTCACCCACTTTTTCTGGCAAAGCATCTTATTTTATAATAAATGTCACACATCTGGCATCGCAACACCTCAGCTGAGAAACTTAGAGAGCCAAAGTTAAAAGGTGAACCAAAATAGAAAGACGTCGATGAGTTTTAATTTTTTTATAATAAAAACTGTTAAAAAAAAAACTTTCTTGAGAATACATAAGTCAATGAATAGAAATGCTTATATAAATAACATTTTTTAAAGATCAGTCAGCTCCATCAGTTTTTGAAAGCTGAACTGAAGAGACTAATAAAATGGAGAAACAGTGCCCCCTGGAGGGTCTTCAATGTCTTTAAAACTAAATTTAAAAGCAGTGGTTCCAAAGTTAGGGTTGTTGCAACGTGTGTTGCAAAACACAAAGTTATACAGAAATCAAACAAAACTGAAAATTAATTTCTTCACTATATTTGATGAAAAAGCTAGAAGTAATAAATGGATGAACAGATACAGCTAAAAAAATTTGAATGTCTGAAAAAGTTCAATATTTTCTTGCCACTCTATTCAAAAAGTGAAATTCATATTATAGATTCATTACATATAATTAATTATTTTAAGCCTTTATTTCTTGTAATTTATATAACTATGGTTACAGATAAATAAAACCTACAATTCAGTGTCTCAGAAAATTAGAATATTACATAAAAATTAATAAACAATTTTGAAAAAGAAATCTCAGGCTTCTAAAAAGTGTTAAATTTTATTCACTAAAGACTCTGTTGGACCTTCTTTTACATTAATTCCTGCATCAATGCATCATGGCCTGGAGGAGATCAGCCTGTGGCTCTGCTGAGGTGTAATGGAAGCGCAGGTTGCTTTGATAGCAGCCTTCAGGTCATCTGCATTGTTGGTCTGGTGTCTCTCACCTTCCTCTTGACAATAACCAAAGATTCTATATGGGGTTCAGGTCAGGGCAGTCTGCTGGCCAATCAGAACTCAGTAACACCATGATCAATAAAACCGCTTTTGATTTTATTAAGCCTTTGTTTGTTTAGTTTTTCAACAGTTACTATCATTCAACCAACAATAATTGAGGTGCCAAGTCCTTGTCATTGTCATAAACTGAAAGGTTTGGGAACCCCGTTTTAAAGTACCCAAGTTCTCTCACGATGCAAAATGTTTAGTTTCATAAAAACAATTATAAACAAGTCATTAAAACCTTGAAATATTATGGTAAAATATAATTTATCTTAAATTGATAGTTCTTATAGCTTCACAAAGATAAAGCTAAATTTAGTACAGAAAAATTACAAAAAAAACTGTAAGGACAACCTATGAAAGCAGCACAGTCTTCAGCTTTAAAGGCATATGAAACAGATATCCATGTCTGATACACATCTGAGCCACTGGAATCAAGCTAAGCCATTATGTCTTGACCATGTCCACAAACACAATTTATTTCTCCAAATATCTCATTTGCATCCTCCATTTTTCTCAGCCTTCAAAATGTTGTTCTCTAGAAATAAGCCAAAAGAAAAAACAAAAAGAAACAGCTGAATAAGCTGAATGAGTTATTGGTGCTCACCTTTGGTTAATCATCCCTCTGAAGTTGTAATTAGCTCTGTAGTTAGGCATGGGCTTAGGATCCAAAGGCCTGTATATAGCAGGCTCCCCTCTCTTCATGGCCAGACCATTCAGCTCCACTGTGGGTGTTATACTGCCTGTGTAATTGAGGATGCATAAGGAAGGAAAAAAAGAGAAATTTTAAAATATTATCTTAAAAACAAGCTGTTCAAAGAAATACACGAAAAATACTTTGAAGGGGCTCATAGAGCAACAACAAGCCCAATCGACAGCGGCTCATTACAAAACCTGTTAGTTACAGTTATATATATGTATATATGAAGTTATGACTGATCATGCACAGAAAATAAAAATTCAACCTTCAAATGATCAAATTCTTACCCGTTTGTCTGCCTTAAAACATCTGTTATAATTGTAAAAATATATAACTGCTACTTTGCGGATTTTGCCTATTGCAGGTTATTTTTTAGAACGTAATTCCCGTGATAAATGAGGGACCACTGTACGTCCAATTAAAAAGTAACAACCGAGGACTGAAATTTGGTGGCTGCAGTACCTGGGTTGCTGTTGATGTCTGCTTTTGGGGAGCGGGGCGCTGGCCTGGGAAGGGCGCTCTCAGTCAGCGCTTTGGCAGCAGTGGAGTGCTGGGCCTTTTTAATGCTGGTGCCCTCTGCCTCCCACACCTGCTCCCCAAGTGTCAGCTGCACGGTGAAGATCTGAAACAATGACATCGAAGGGACAGACATCTCCTGTCAGCAAAATGATCTACCTAGGAGTTGTACATCACGTAAAACTGAATATTTTAATATCACATCTGCAACTTAAACAGCTGTAAGTGCATACCTTAGCATGTGCAGGACCTCTTTCGTTGAGGAGCTTGTATTGTGGTTGGATCCTGTTGAAACGGGCTAACTCATTCACCAAGCACATTGGAGTTTTCTCTTTAGGGTTTGCCATGTTCTCCTGGGGCGAGCCTTGGACAGAGTGTAGCAGAATATAACATACTGAGAAACAGACAGAACCATGGGTGCAGATATGGATCACGCCTTAACAGTTAAAGAAATATGACTAGGAGGTTTTTAGGCCAGTGATTAATTTATAGGTTTTTGATCAATCTTTAGGTCATGTAATAATAAATTCAACACACAGGGACACATTGATACCATACACAGGTGCCACAGGACCCTCCAACCACCAACTACAATGTGGGTGAAGTGTCTTGCCCAAGTACACAACGAGATCAAACTAACAACCCTCCAACTGCAAGACGAATGCTCTACCTACTGAGCTGCTTTGATTATGTATACAAAGGGTAGGCATACAAAAGCTAGGCTTTAGCTTACACCGTATGGTTTTTGTTTTATTGTATTTTCTTTTAAATTCCTCTAATGGATTATCTATATTATTAATGTTCTGTTTTACCTGGCGGTGAGGCAGACACAGGGGCGTCCCCATATCCGACTGCAGGAGCAGGACAGGCGGGTGTGGGGGCCGGGCCTGTGCCATTGACGGAAGGCTGCAGACCCAGAGATCCTGAGCTGGCCATGGCCGTGGGGGAAACTCCAGGGGAGAGGCCAGGACCAGCCAGGGGCGCTGCGGTCTGTACTTTCACTTGAGCCATGCTCTATTCCTGGAAACAAACAACAATTATGAACAACTATATTTCATTTTGTTTAAAAACAATGTGGACAGCAATCAATACAAAATTTTTTCTAAGTCAAATTTGGGAAAAGAAAAATTACTTCCCAAATTAGAAGGAAAATCTACTAAATATTCTCACCCTTATTAAACTATTTAACCCAATTTAGAGTGTTTTATTGTCATTTAACAGATTCTGTGTTTAAAGCGTAGAGAACAAACTCCAAACTGGGCCGTTCCGGGCCTATCTTACATTCTGATCCACTCACAAACAATGAACCTTTATGTGAAGGAGCTTTACTCATGTTACTGCAGCCAAAGACTCTGGAAAAGAGGAGGCAGCCGGTGAAAGCAGCCTCAATACGACAATGGCTGCTTATAGACATTTTATTTCTGATTAAAGACGAACACATGGAACAACACTAGAATGACACTTCTGTCACAGCTGGCAATTAAGTGTGTGTTCACACATTTTGAGGATAATTGTTATAACTGTGACTGTGTAATTGTCTTGATTGTACTACATAAATATATTAGCTAAGAAACTGACAGAATTGTCATATTTTCATCTGTCTGACACCAACTGACTGTAGTAAATCATTAGTTTTAATTTTTCATTAGCTTCTCCTCGTGTTAATAATTACAATTTGTTAAATCAGCAGGAGGGTTAGACTATAATAATGTCATAAAAACAAACTGAAAGATGCCTAAATATGTTTTTCTCATATATCCGCAAAAACAAAAACAATCATCCAAAGAAATTTCCATAATTGTGATGACTCGTGGCTTGGCAATCCAGTGAAGGTTGTCAGAGAAGACAACATAATTCATCTTCATCACTTTTCAAAATGCACCTAACAAGTGGTTGGACGCTATTACACACCAGTCATATCTTGTTACCTCTAATGTGTGTAACATAATCTGCTATTATGTGCTTTTCAAATCAACAATGAATAACGAGTGAGTAAAGGATCGTTTGAAAGCTAATTTAAAAAGAGTATAAATATGCTTCATGAGGTCTTGTCAAAAGTGGATCCATTACTGGTTCACATGAAAGTGTTGACGGCTCTCAAAATGTTATAATAGTTTCACATCCACAAAGTTCAGAGCAAACTGTCAAAGAACAAAACCAAGAAGAGTAAACAACGTTTGTGTCTTGCATTTGGACACTTTATCAGGTTATTGCTTTGGCTTGTTTAAACCTAAAAGTTTGGGTTGACACCTCATTCTGGTTGTGAAATACCAAGTAGATGGTTCTTGATGTTATTTCCAAGAATGTAATCCAGGAGTTAATATTGTGCAAAACAGTATCCACTGCTAAATTATTTTAACTCTTTTCAGTTTGTTTGTTTGTTTGTTTGTTTTTTAACTAAATTTGCTATTTTTTAAAACAATATTGTAAAAATGTTGTTTAGGTTTATCCCAAACTCTGAGATGTATTTTTTCTAAACTCAGAACCATATTTTGATTGCTATTTATCTTCAAATTATTTTGATTTCTGACTTTTTTTTTTGACTACTTTGATAAATGAATATCTCTAAAGGGATCCATAAAGCATTTATTAGTTAATTTCTAACAGCATGTACACTCACTGGTCACTTTATAAAGTTCACCTGTTCAATTGCTTGTCAACACAAATAGCTAATCAGCCAATCACGTGGTAGAAGATCAGTGTATTCAGGCATCTAGATATGTTGAAAACAACTTGCTGAAGATGTAGCTAAACATTAGAAGAAGAAAAGATACTTAAAAGGCTTGGTTGTTGGTACTAGATGAGCTGGTCTAATGACTGTCTATTTCAGCTGAGCATATTGATGGTCAGGTCAGAATATAGTGTCATGAAAGCACGGATCCATCCTGCCTTGCATCAACAGTTCCAGGTGCTGGTGGTGTAATGGTGTGGGGGCGATTTTCTTGGTCTACTTAGGACACCTAAGAACCAACTGAGCATTGTTTAAACACCACCACAGCCTCCCTGATTATACTGACCATCCCTTTATGACTACAGTGGACCCATAGCTAAATATTTCCAGCAAGATAATGCACCATGTCACAAAGCTCAGATCATCTCAAAATGGTATATTTGAACATGACTTTGGAATAAGGTGGAGATTCCCATCATGGATGTGCAGTGACAAATCTGCTGCAACTGTGTGATGCTGTCATGACAAAATGGACCAAAACCTCTGAGGAATACTTTCAAAAGCTTAGTGAATTTATGACATTTAAAATTAGGACAGTTCTTAAGGGAAAAGACGGTCCAAACCAAGTGTACCTAATAAAGTGACCAGACCATTGCACAAAATAGTAGTCATGAATGGATACAAATCATAGCTATTGGGGTTCTCTCTGTCATCATCATAATTTGGGGGTTTGGAAACTGGAGAGTTTCAGAAAACATCACCCTTTGTTTTTCTCTTTGGTTGATTTACATACAAACACATCCCAACAGGAACAGAGTAATGTTTTAGCTAATAATTGAATAAATTCACTTCATGGGCTAATGATGACAGGTGTCACCGATCCTCAAAGCTCATGAATGGACTGGTGCAAACAGTACATCTCACATTTCATTTTAAAAAATGAAAAGAAAATCGGATTTTGGCTTGGCAAACCAAATCTTTAACTAAGACACATCCCACCAGCTAGTAATCTACATGTTCTGGGTCTACAATCAATCATGATCGGTCTCAACAACTCGCATAGATAAAACAGCAAATTGCGATAAGTGTAATAACTTCCTGCTGTCTGAGTAAACTAATAAAAGGCGAAGTAACGTTGGGTTTACTGACAGAGCTGAGGGTCTCTCGGCAGACCCTCGCATCACAGCTTCGACTGTGTCCAGTTTAGCCAGAAGCTAACGATTACTACAGTAAGAAAACGGCGTTTCCCCCAAATGTCAGCCCCTAAAAACGAATTTAAAAAACAACTCAGTCCGTGTGTTGTCATGAATGTGTCACTGGACTTTCTTCGGATGGATATATTTTATTGTGCCAGCTTCGGTTGCGCTTGTTTAGCCGGTTGAAGCTCATCATGGCTGAACGGCCGAGAGCACCCATATCTCTCCCTTGCTTTAGCATCCTCCTACCACCCAATTTTCCACGAAAGTCAGGGCAAATTCAGTCTATCCTAACCTCACACGCGTACTGGTGAGCACCCTACTACATCAGGACAAACATTTAAAGGTATTTTTTTACCTTTGTCCAGGGCCAGACCCCAGTTACACCTCCAACATTGGCAAACACTAAAGAGAACTGGATGGAGAAGGGAACGTTCCATGTAATTAGTACCGAAAAAAACACTTAATACGTTCACTTTGTTTAAATTTAGTTAAATAGTATTGTTTGTGTAAAAAATATACTTTTAGTTTATTTCATTAGAGTAAATATTAAAATACGCGATGTCACTGCTACAAAAGATAGAATGAATGAATCGGCCACCCCCGCCATGACAGAAATGGTTCAGTCCGGGTTGCTCCCTCACAGCTCCAAGTTAACTTTTGAATAAAAATCGTGTTGGGCAGTGGTGTCCAGACCTGCTCCTCCAGGGATGCTATTCTGATGTTTAAGATGGTTTTTTCTGCTTCAACACACCCGATTTGAATCAATGATTGATTAACAGGCTTCTTATACAGTGATAATCGGGGAGGTCGATCTTTTCTTCGCTTTAACTCCAATTTTTTTCCAGTTTTTTTAATTTTATTTTAAGGCTATATCTACACTATAAATATAGATCACAGCAAATAGCACTCAGTCCACCATCTCACAAGGATAAGACAATAATCCTTGTTATCAATTGTTGCATTTTTTTTAAACAAAACATCTTCAACCACTGAAATATTACTGTTCATGTGGAAGAGTTGACTGAAATTAAAAAGCCCATTTCCTCTCAGTTCTGATGGATGATGAAGCTGAAGCATTCACCTTTACAGTTTTTTTTATTCTAAATTTTTATAATCGACTATCATATCAGCAACCACAACTGTGTGAATACGTTGCAAGGGGATAGTATCAAGTAAAACCACAGAAGATACCACTGAAAGCATAAAGTGAAAATATGCTACTCTATATCTCACCTTAAAGAACATATGGATAAGGTGAAATCACCAGCAACCAGAAATGAGAGGGAAAATAATTTTAAAATATTTCAAACAAAGGGAGATGCAGTTTTATGTCAAGAGTACCTCTCTTTTATTGAGACCTAATTCAGTAGGAAGATGTTCTGAAGTGTCACAAAGTTTTTTATGAAACAAGAATAAAACAAGAGATGCTACATATAATATATAATTTGTTTCTGCAACCCTGCTTTTATGTCAAACCTTTGCTTAACACAACATAAAACATTTTTTAAAAAGTTTGATTTTGACATTTAGTGTTGTATTCTGGCCAGTAGAGGGCGCAGTAGAACCACTTTTTCTTGTGTTACTGCTCCAGAGAAATTTATTTTTTCACAGTGCAAAGGTTTGGGGTAGTTGAACTTGTGTATTAGTGTCCTCCCTATTAAATAAAAATTCTACCTTTCAATTTATTCATTTTCAATTTATGTCAAATGTTTCTTGAGGTGGCTGCATGGTGGCGCAGCTGGTTAGCACTGTTGCCTCGCAGCAAGGAGGTCGTGGGTTCGCGTCCCGGCTCTGCGGCCTCTCTGCGTGGAGTTTGCATGTTCTCCCCATGCATGCGTGGGTTTCCTCCGGGTGCTCCGGTTTCCTCCCACAGTCCAAAGACATGACTGTCAGGCTAATTGGGCTGGTAAATTGTCCTTAGGTGTGAGTGGGTGTGTGGTTGTTTGTCTCGTTCGTCTCTGTGTGGCCCTGCGATGGACTGGCGACCTGTCCAGGGTGTCCCCCGCCTCTCGCCCCTTGACCGCTGGAGATAGGCACCAGCTGCCCCGCGACCCTCTGTGGAGGAATAAGCGGCTACAGAAAATGGATGGATGTTTCTTGAGGTCTATCTGCAGCACTTATAAACAATCTGGATCTATTTTTTCTCTATAGGCCTAAATAAAAATCATCTGAAAGAGTCAAACTGTTTTTGGTTTATCTATTTAGAGCAAAATTATTTTATTTCATGGCAAAAAAAAAAAAGTGTAAAACGGCCAAGTGTCAGAAGATAAGTGACAAAATTTCATATACATAGCAAACAAAGATTGAATAAAAGTGAATTTATTGATTATGAAAATGAACAGGCACCTATTACATGGAGCTTGCACATCCCAGAACAAAAATATTTTAAATATAAATAACACACCCTCATTAGTGTTGGTCACTCTCACAACAATCTGCACACTAAGAGCTCAAACCACATTAAAATGGAAACAAAAACTAAAAAAAAAAAATCTAAACATGTAACTCAAGTTTTTTTGTCACCCCTCTGATCTTCTGCCCGCTGGATCAAGGCCGTTATTGTCTGTTCACATGCTGCTGTGACTGACCTTACATGGATCTTTTATATTTTCTGTAACATCAGACTAACAGATGACATGCCCCATTAGGATGAAGAGAAAAAAAATCATTGGTTAAATAGTCTTAAAGTTATGAATATAGGTGGGTTTTTTTAGATAGCTGTATAATCTCTACATTCTCACATTCACTCAATTTTATTTAAAAAAAAAAACTGTGCTAAACCCTGAAAACAAATAAACTACAAACAACTTATTTTGGAAAAATTCAAGTATCTCTGACTGGACAAACATTTGTTTTGGAATGGAGTAGTTACAGCCTCTGGAGGTGAGCTTTGTGATCCTCATTAAAACCTATCCAAGTTATGGATGCCACTAATAAAAATGGGTTTAAAACTACATGCATTACCTCTGTAAAAAACACTAAATGTTTTTTTGAGTGTACATGTCCTAATTTAAAGAAAATGCAACTTTCTCTTTTTATCACTGTCGGAAACTTGAATGCATCATCTGCTGAGTTCTGTCATTTAACATTTCAAAGACTTATATACAAGTTTTAGACACATTGTCAACATAACAGTCTCTTAAGTGAAAATATAGATAAATTCAAAATATTAAATAGGTATTTTTTTAGAGGTGATCTCTTTATTGAAAAAAGTACCTGAGCCAAAACTCTGACAGGGGGAAAGAAAAAGAAAATCACAATATTTTAATAACTTCTAGACACTTTCCTTTGTCACTCATTGCTGCTCTGGAGCTCAATTGAGGTTTTAAATGACATAAATACAAAAAAAAACCCCAAAAAACAAAAACATACTGACCCATCAAAACAACCCCCTTTTCAAAGTATCAGCTAGTAAAAAAAAAAAAAAAAAGACTTAAAAACAGACCTTTAGAATCAAACATGTCAGAGGAAAGAAAATTAAAGCATGTTAATTTAAAAAATACACATCATACATATAAAAACGCATCGATGTTCTCTTACAGACATTCTTTATATGGATGAGAGGCTGCTGCTGCACATCCTATAAAGGCTGGCCTAAAGCCAGCCTGACAAGGAGATCCACAGAGGTTATCTGATGACTGCAGTCTGTCACTATCTGGCTTTCTCCCCGTTTGTACCGACATTCTGTCCAACAGCAGGAAGAACTGCACCCAAGTCTCGAGTTGGAAGATGAAGAAAACTGTGCAATCAGTGATTACAAACAATAAAAACCTGTTAAGTAGATGGATGACTGCTTACAGTACATCTGCAAGTTGTGGATAATGTACAAATAGTTCTTTTCCAAACTAGATCCTCTCACAGTGCATATAATAATAATAATAATAATAATAACCATAGTGAAGAAAATAAACTAAAACCAATGAAGCATTTTTGGGGGTTTTGATGGTCAGATCCCTTTTAGAAGATGGTTACATTTGGATATCTCTTTTTAGGCCCCAGCATGCATCCATCAGTTATTATTGCACAACACAAAGACCTTTAAAAAGCACCCACACACAAACAAAAAATAACTATAATAATAATAATAATTGTAACACAGGAAATTTGTCTCACTATAAATCTGCCTTTTCTCACTTGCTGCATTTTGAACTGTTAGAAAAGCGATACATCTCTTGTACTTGTAGATGTCCGCTTACTTTTCATTTTCTATGTTACATCCGACTAAAACATGCAGTCAACCGCCCCCTTTTCGGGGAATGTAGTCGAAAGCCTCCAGCGCTTGGTTTCCATTGCTCCAGTCAAAGGTCAGAGTTCAAAGACTGAATGATTAAAAAGTGCTTTATGTAGGTCAGTAGGACTTCTTTCTTCTACGATTATTAAAAGTTTGTACATTAGCATGTATCATCTGTGAAAATGAAGGAATGATTAGATCACTTCAGCCCAAGAATAAAAAAAATAAATGTTTGGATGTGAAGGAAAAAAAGAAATACTCACCATGATACCACCATTTAGTTTTCTTTGGGTTTTTGTTACAAGTTCTTACATAAAAGGAGTTATCAGGCGGTCGTCTCTGCAGAAAAGGAAAGAAAAAATGATTTAACATTTAACAAGTACAGAAATGACACCTGGTATCCTATTAAACTAAAGAGGTACCTTTTCTTTGCAGCTGGACAACATGCTGATAATGCTAAGACAAACTGATTGCACTGAGAGGGCTGGTGACCAATCTTCCGTCAGAATGGATAAACAGATGTGACCGTTGCTATACACATGTGGGTGGACAGGTATATTCTCTCCTGTGAACATTACCTGCACAAGCAAGGAAAATAATCACAATTAGTATGTGAATATGTTCTTAGCGACTTACAATATTAACAACCTATTGAGCATGTTGTGATCTGTGGGGGAAACCGGAGTACTCAAAAGAAACCCACGCAGAAAGGTCACAGCCGAGATTTGAACCTGCAACCTTCTTGCCATGAGGCCACCATGCAGCTAGTGGTGAATCATTTGAATATGGATGAGAACCAAATAGTAAACTCATCTAAATGACATCAAACTGGGCATTTTTTGGGAAAAGTTAGATTATTTTTCGTGAATAGCAGAAAATAATGAGGCTTGCTGTATGATGCCTGGCTTATCCCTCTGCAGCGATATGAGGCTCTGGGATTAGGACACAGGGGCCAGGATGGGGTGAGAGACTGAAGGGGAAAAATATGAGCCAGCAGACTAAAAGAGCAGTCATGAAGCACATTCTATAAAAAGAACAGGGAAGTATAGCTATTAAAATGGTGCAAGAGCGAGAGATAAATGGGAAGATACCGGAAAGGATCTCAAGCCTGAAGTGCAACAGCTGAGAGGATGAAGGGGGTGGGGTAAAAAGTGTTAACAAAGGATAACAATAAGTTCAGGCAGACAGGCACCAGACAGGCTTACAGGAGAGCACAGCTCCACAACAGTGTTACAGATGTGAACAAAAAGCACAGATCAAGACAGACACGAGCACTTTGCTCACAATACCTTGAAATATTCAAGTAAACACCCTCATAAACAAAATAATCTGTAGCTTGAGAAGCTGTTGTATTTAATACCCAGGTTCTGACACAATATTAGGTGTGTTTAACATCCTCTTTTTTCCTTCAAGCTTCTGAGGCAACATAACTTTCTTCCTGGTAATAGAAATAAATGTGTACCTTTGAGTTGTGGATTTTTGGACAGATATCTAGACATTCTTTAACTAATGAAATAATTTGCTGCATTTGGGTAAAGTCTGAGGATTTTACAGGAATCTACAGAAAGCAGGTCAACAATTCAACATTTTCAGGACGAAAATGGCTACTACTTACTGACGCAGCACAGTACCAATCATGTACTGCAGCTGGTAGTTGGGACAGTTTTAGACAATCTGGCTTTCTTATTTGAGAGGTTAAATCACTGGTTCAGTTCAGAAAAATTCCCCTAACCTGCAATTTTTCAGTGTGCAGGTCCTGGTGAGTAAAAGAGATGTGTTGATATAAACTAATCTTCTAAACATGGTCTCTGAGGGACATCTTCACTGGTGTTTGTGATTTCAGGCTGCAGTGATTATCAACCAAAAAACTGCACAAAAATGTATTATACACACACACACACACACACACACACACACACACACACACACACACACACACACACACACACACACACACACACACACACACACACACACACACACACACACAGTGGGGGGCTTTTGTTCTTACCTGAGGTGAATCGAAAGGATATCGACTACTAAATTTGAAAAGCAGCTGAAATTTCTCTCCTTCATACAGCGTACCGGGTGCTCCCTCCATATCGACAATCCATCTAAAAACAAAAAGAAGCAAAGATGAATGGAACATTCCTGCACTCAACCATTAATAAACACAGTTTAGTCAGATCACACCCACAGACATAAAGCCAAATGTTTATCAGTGACTATAAATATGAGAGTCTTGTACAATTATTTTCTGAGCTGCTGGTATTTAGATGTCAGTGTGTAAGCTCTTCATCATGAGTTAAGAAGACAAAGTTCACCATTTATTCCTGATGGACTTATTAATCGTTTACAGAAATTCCACAAAGAGAAAAAGCCCTTTCCCTGATGTATAAACAGCACTGCACCGACTAAAAGACTGGAAAGTCACCAGTCCACAAGTCATATGCAAAACACCTCCAAACTGCAAGCAATGTCTCTTCTAAACTGTTGAAAGGTTTATAACAAGCTACAAATTAATTAGTGATGCACTGAATGCTCGGCTGGTGAGTGGGATCAGACGATTTTCAGCTTGACTGCCTGTGACTGATGACAAGCAGATCAGGCTTGGAAAAAACTAGTCAAGTAAATACATCCTCCTCACAGCAACACAGCGTATTTAACAAAGAGTTAAGAAAACCTAAGGTTACAGATTATAGTTTTATCTATAGGGAGAGGAGCAATTAACAATCAAACTGTTAAATCAACATCCTTATTTAAATACATTAATAGCAGGAGGAACAGTGATTGGCAAATAAATAGTGAACCTGCCAAGTCAGATGTGACTGATCAAATAATATTGAGAAATAATCATTAGAATTAAAATTAGCCCAAAGCTTATAATCAACGTTGAGGTAGGGGATATTATTTATATTTGAATCAATGCTGTACTTTTTTAAATTAAAGGGCATGTATCAGCTCAACAAGTGAAAAGTAAGGCCTTCTTGTTATAAAAAAAATAAAATGGAACAGTGTGAGCTGCCAACTCTGCAGTAACTGTCGAATCAAAAGCTCTGTCTGACTCCAGTGACATTCAATATTCAAGGGGGTTTGACAGTGGTTTGGTAATAATGTGATACTCCATTGATTTGGTGGATAAAATCTATTTTTGCTTCAGTAGCCCAGCGACAGCACAGTGCTGAGTGGGCTGGTGGCAATTCAATCCTGGTGAAATAACTGCTAATGCTTGGGTCTTTTGTATGAAAACTGTTTATTTATACCAGTTCATTATATTCTTCTAAATCAAAGATAAAGCCAAATAAATCTGTTTAAGTTCTGTGTGACGTAGCAGAACCACAAAGGAGGCTAAAAGGTGACCGAAATATGTGATCTCATACTTTTATTTGCAAGTGATAACGATAGGACATCAAAACATTTAGTCTCTTTTAAATCTAACTTTCTGACACTTAAACCCACAGAGGAGGCTGGGCCTTCTTGAAATATCACTCTTCCTTATGATGTAGACTTTTAATAAAGCTTTTATTCCTGACACAATTCATGCAGAATACAGTCAAGGACAATAAGTTCAAAATGTTCAAATTTGTCAATACCCTGCTGATTAGATGTCACCACTAACAAAGCCAACACTACATTCATTGTTATGAGAATTAAAGGCCAAAGTGTATAAACAGGTAATGCGAGAGACACAACAGCACTTTAAAGCAGTAGTTTTCTTGTTTACATGGTTGGCTCATTATCAAGCTGGAAGCCAATCAAGGAAAAAACACAATAATCTAATGAGCAACACAAAGAAACAGTCTGTACTTTAAACAAAAGCTATCAAACCAACATGTTGTCATACTATTTGTTGTCATGTGGCAGTGTCACCAGTGAGGGTTGTTTTCCCTCAGTGATAAAGTCAGATTCACTACTATCTGTAATTACTCCAGTAAGAGGCAAATCCCTACTGCTGTCAATCACAATGTACCTGAAATCCAACTCAGAGAGAGACCTTTCCACCTCTGAGCTGAGCACAAAAAGTCACACCCACACATACCATCTAAAACCTGATCGCACAAAGCCAGCCAAACTGGTTGGAAGACTTGTCGATCATGAACAAAAGCCATTCCCCCCACTGCCCAGGTGAATTATGTAATGAGGAAGATCAGAAAAATATTCAATCATTCCTTACAGCCAGATTGACTTTAAGATAACGCACTGCCTCTTGAAGCCAGTGTTAGCAATTATGCTGGAGGACAAAATAGACAGCAAGGTCACAACTTTCAGAGCTAATCTTACATTTTTAAGACATCCTAGCGGCAACTAGAAATCTGCCTCCAATCCATTAACAGCACTACAATGACCAAGTTAATTTGCAGTGCGTTGATTCACACACAAAAACACTGATGGGCTTTTAGAGGAAGGCATTCAGACAGAAATGTCAGTTAGCAGCCTGCGTTCCCTGTTACTTAAGCTCAACTCCTGCATGACAACCTTTAAATATTTTATAAGTGCGAATAGTAACACTGTGCATTAGAGACTCTCTTCTGAGGAGCCAGAGCTGCCAGTCGCTGGAATGACCCCAATTCTTCCTCACTACAGGGGCTTTGTCTTACCTCCAAGTGAAATGGTCGCACAAGCAACCTTCACTTCAAGCTCAAAGCATAGCCTTCTCATGGCAAAAAAGCCTCAAGTACCATCCTTTTTCAGTGATCACTAAAGCTGTAAGTGATGCTCCTTCTAAACAGGTGTGAAACAAAATGACTTACTGCGTGATGGTGTTCTGTACACTTTTCTCATTGAGCGTCATTCCTGGGGGTGGATCATTTTGCAGGGCTAACAATTCCTTTTGTAGCCTTTTCTGTTGGAATGAAAAGAATATATTTTTTAAATATTTCTACCACTTTCAAAGTACATTATAGTTCAAGATAATGAAAAACATGACTTAAAAAATGTGCATATAGGAAACATTGTCAAATTAATCCAACATAAAATACCAATAGCTATGAAAGTAAAAAAAAACATGTTTACAGCAACATTGTGCTCAAAGTGCTTAAAAATAAATAACATTTGATTAAAAAGAAATTAGAAATCAAAATCAAATCTTATTTCAAAAACAGTAAATGTGAAAAACACTACATGAACAATTAGACTGGCAAAGAAATGCACAATATAATGCACAGTAATAAAATGTGTTTCAAATTTAATTTTAAAATTAAAATAGTTTTCCATACAACACACAGCTGAAAATAGTTGCATCAAAAGTTTATTTAGTTTTTCAGTTCTACAGCCATCAGCAGAGGATTTGTTAGGAAATCAGTGATGCTAACCATACAGAGCATATGAGGAAAGGTTTGAGTAATAATCCAAAATATGTGTCCTAATTTTTTTTAATTATTATAAATTAACAGAAACCTGTATGGGTTTGAATCCTCTCAGAAGGTTATTTAAAGACCAGAAATGTGTCGCAAATATATGATCGTATTACCGGTAGTATTAGTTATATTTATTTTATTACCAATACTACAAGTCCGCTTAATTGTTTTTATTAGGAGTAAATGTCCTAATTTACATGTGGATTGTTTTTCAAAGCAAGCGGCTAGCGAGCTAATCCACCCATTACAAAGCACAACAGATATATTTGTTTTGTAACATTTTGTGAATTATTATCACGTCAAAAATATGATTTTTAACAATCTGAGACATATATAGATAAGTAGCTAAGCTGGTTTACCTATACATTAATCAAACTTAAAGAAACTGAACCGACTTTAAAACTGAATTCAGGACTTTCTTCGTTATTTTGCTCTTGGCGACTAGATGAGAAGCCCACAGCTTCGTAACGGCTACATGAAAACACCTGTTCAGACAGCAGAAAATCTGCGCAGCGTCTCGTTAGCCAAATGCGGTAAACGTCGACCAAACAGAACACCAACTCAGTCGGACATTTTTAATTAATTTCAGATCACACATTAAACCCTCTGAATTACTGCCCTTGTTCTCTAGAAAGTACACAAAGACAGTTCCAGGAAGCTCGTTTCCTTTCTAGCCTTCTGGCTTTCTGTTGATGATGATGATGAGCTAGTTCGCAAGACCGAGCAAGCGCTGAGTAGTTTAAGATACATGTCACCGCTTTTACCTTCATGACATGACGGCTTTTGAACGAACGGGTATAGATAAACAAAGTGGTTGATAAATAAACACGAAAAAACAAAAACTACATTCGGTAAATGATAAATATGTGCTCGCTGTCAATTGTATTCTTACCTGCATCGACGCCATGATGGAACCCCCCCTCCCTGCATCAACGCAGTGGAGGACGTACGTCAGAAGGCCACGTGACAGGATAAGGTTGTTTTGAGAGACAAAAATACGTCACAAAAACTAAAAGGTGGCGTCGGGACAAATAGCCAGGTCACCTCTCGGTCATTATCAGACTATCTAACGAGCCTACAGGCAAATAATATATTTGAATCGACACAAAAGGCGCTACGTGGATAAAGTCCTCTGTGCTCACGTGACTTGAGCATTGGCCAATGACCTCTGCTGAAGGAGGGCTAGTCTGACTCACCTGCTTTACATCTTCAAAACTTCATACGTAAAATTTACTTAATACCAGTGAATGCAACTAACACTTTCAACCCGCTTTTAAGTTGATTGTACATTATATTTAAATTATTTTCTAAATGTAGTAAATCTAAATAAATTGCTGCAGTTTCAGACTTCACATTATAAGCATAATCAAGCTGCGACTGCGAGTAAAACAAATATCGAGTACACGCAGTTGAGTGTTTTATGTTTTAGGTAAAAACTATTTCTTACCATAATGAGAGATGTGATACAAGTTCTCACTAGATGTGGTTCAAATTAACGGGAAAATTATCTTACAATCACTAAATGCAAAAGGACAAAGTCCTGAACACTTATGTGATGTGTATTCACATTATTAACTAAGGTCCTTCCCTCTAATCAGAAATCCTAAAGACTCATTTCTTGAACAAATACTAGTTTCAATAGGCTTTTGCACTATATTTGGTTATTGGGCCCAACTACAATCTTCAGAGTTAAAATTTTAGAAACACTTATGTACACCTTTGCCATCTGCTCTTGGGGTATTATGCATGTGAATGAGATTTATTGTGAAATAACACAGACATTAAAAGCAAAGTGCTCACCAAATAGATCTTTATTAAGATGAATAGGTGAGGAAAGACTTTTGTGGAGGTGCAGCTTTCATTTCTTATCTTTTTATTTTAAAATGGCAATTTTTTTTTTGTAATATTAAGGAAATTATGACAGACAAAAAGCAAAAAAAAAAGTGTCATGTGAAACACGGCAAAATTAAATACAAAAAAAGTTTTACATTTTCACATAGTTTTTGTAACTTTAGCAATCCAAAAAGTTTGCAGCCATGAGCAGTTCCAGTGCGATCTCGGGAGCGATGGGGAATTCTGGGATTTCTGTGGAGCTGTTGGTGTAGCGGACCTTGTAGGTGAAATACATGCACACCTTGGACAGGACATGAGATGGAATCTCCCTGAAGTTCACTTCGTTGGTTTCGTTCTCAGCAAATTGACCTGCAGGTGAATTATTGCAGCAGAAGTGAACAGTCAAACTAAAAAACATAGCAAATTAAACTCTGAGTTCAAAGATTTTCAAAGTGTCTTGTTTGCTTAAAGGGATATTTTGGCCATTTTGAAGTAGCAATCTGCACCTGAATTTCCCCACTGAGGGACAATAAAGGGCTTTTCTTTTATATTCTATTTTATTCAATCTATCAGTAATTTATCTACAATAAGGGCCATACCCACTGATGACATCACATTAAACAAGCAGTCTCTAGAAACAGGAAGACATCCTCGGACCAAAGGTCATGACCAGTCAGATCTGAAGACAAATTGGTGGCTAATTTTCAGCCATTTAAAACAACTCTTGCTCAAAAAAGTCATACATATCTTTTAGATAGCTACATTATTCATTTGTAAACCTCTACAGTCTCCATCAAACAACATCCAAATCACTATGCCACATGTACGATATGCAGCAGCATAAACACTATAAACGGTCCCATGCTAAATTGTACAACTTTCCAAACAGGTAATATAGCAATCTAACACATTGGTGTGACTATATTTTGAGCAAGAGTCATTTGAATACCTGAAAAATAGCCACTAATTTGACCTGCAGCAGTGCGCCTACCAGTCTGAATAGCCATGAGTATTGCCAGAAGACTCCTGTTTCTAGAGACTCCCTTTGCTTTGATTGATGTCACCAGTGGGTGTGGACCTTACTGTAGACAAATAACAGATAGAACACCACTTCAAAAAGACTAACATATCCCTTTAAGTAGATCTATTCTACACTGTCTGCAGCTCATGTATTTAATAGAAAAAAGTAATCAAAAACATTGCTTCATCACAGATTTTAAATTATAACATCGCCCAAAACAGAACAAATATACATATATAAAACAACGAATGTTTAAAGTAAAGAAAGCAATTTTTTAAAGGTAGTTTGCATATTTGTGTTTAAAAAAACAAACAGAATTGAGACCAGGTAAAAGGTAAAAAAACAAAACATAAGCCAATTAAAGGAAATATGTTGTACACAACAAGAGACTACACTGAAAACTGGTTTAGTATGCCCTCAGGTTAGCATGGATGTTATTCTTTTGTGGACATCACTGCACAAATTTAAGAAAACTTTCTAAAACCAGAGTCAGAAACAATGTTGCTGCAGCCACAAATAGAAGTTAAAATTTTCAGGGGAAAAAAGAACCACAAATTATAATAATAAATGTTGCCACATTCACAAGGTTTAAGCTCACTTAAGGTGGACTCAGTTGAACTGTAAAGTGTTCCACTGGTCTTACTGCAGTTTAAAAATTCTTTAAGAAAATCATGAATAGCCCATTGAATCTGATGTCAGGAAACAGCTCAACCCCAAATATCTGGTTGGGTTTGTCATTGTATAATGACATCGTTGGCTTAGACATCTGGGACAGCAACAATTATACTACATGATGAAGTATGTTTGAATGTTTTGGAGCAACACTGCATCTAGGCGGCATATGTTTAATGACTGTTGAGTGACTATATCAAGAAGGAGCAATAAATCATTTTGCTTTGAAAATTATAAGCATATAGTTCTAAATCTCACAGAAACAGCAGTAAACATGCCTGTTCCATTGTACTTGAAACAAGTTGTTTGTAAGAAATTTAGCAGTCAGACCTTTATGTTTCTCCATATATGGTGCTTAGTATCTATTTATTAGCTAAAATAGTATTAATTTGAGAAAGTCTTCAATTACAGGTCAAAACCATATTTCTACTGAATATTTTGAGTGGACAGATAAACAGCTTAGAGCAGTGGTTCCCAAATATTTTGGCTTCTGACCCACAAAATAACAGTGGCAGAGACTTGTGACCCCAACACTGCTAATAAACTCATTAAGCAAGAACATGATGACAACACATCTACAACTATTATACCATGTTTATTCAACTGGTTGTAACAATTTGGGCAAATATATGGTATTAACAAGGATTTTAAATTGACTACTGGACATTTTAATTAATTGTTCTGGAGAAGAAGACTTTCCAGGACCCCCATTTGTTGTTTCAGGACCCACATTGGAGTCCCGACCCCAACTTTGGGAACCACTGGTTTCAAGTCTTTTATTATATTGTCTAATTATATTAATTCAAATGAATACAAATAATTTAAATGAAATCCAGAAGTTTGAAGATCTAAAATAATTTTTAAAAAAATCAAGATTAGAGCAACACATTGTTGCTGGTTGTGATGTGCAACAGAACCATATATGTACTGAAAACCAGTAATTCCTTTAAAATCTAATATAAGAAACTCTTCATTAACTACCACCATGTCTAAATGATTAAAGTTAAATCTTCACCTTTTAAAATCAGTAACTCAACAACTGTTCCAAGTCAAGTCATTTTCCCTAAATACTCACCTGGCCCACTTAACATGGCTTTGATGGTTCCAGATGTCAAGGCATGTTCTCTTTTCACAATAAATTCATGACCATCTGAGGAGATCAACTTCACATACATGGCATCTGGCCCCTCACAGCCACCATAGGTTCTCTCCTCTCCATCTGTCAAAAACACAATTTAAATGTCACGCTTCCAAACCAAAATATTAAGGATGTTGTTGTGATTTACAATATGAATTTACAGAAAAAAATACAGTGAACTGTGTAGCTCTCTCACCCATTCTGTTTCCGGACTTTTTATCAATCCTGGATGTTAAAAAGGAAACATAAACAAGACAATCTAAATAATCAATCAGATGTTTACTTAATACAATTTTCCTTCCCAATTTTCTATCGGGTTCTTCATAGTACTATTCTAAAAAAGACGACAAAGAAGACCAGTTTGCTACACCTAAAAATAACATAAATGTGAAACTGCTTCACTCGAATCTCAGTGAAATAATGTTGCAGTTGGTCGAGCTTTTGATGTTTTAAGCAAATTTGCCATCTTATTGCGTAATAACTTATGGTAAAAATCTGATGTTTAACTGAAATGTATCAACACATATTATCAATTATGATCATTAAAAAATATTTAACATTAACTTCCTCGCGCTAATCCAACGTTTATCTAAATGGTGACGCTATTATTTATTGAAGTAAATATTTAGAAACAAGCTCGCATTAGCGTTGCTAGCTAAGGGAGCTAGCGAATTTCCAAGTAGTTAAAATGTCTTTTTCATGTTTGTCGGCAGTATAAAAAGAATACCGGGAAATCGTTTTGACACACGACAACGCGTAACAACATGTAAACGAAACAAATGTATCTTTCTTACCACTGTGTGGCTGAAATGTGTGACGGAGATTGTGTTTCAGCTGTCGTTAGTCAACGATTTTTTTAATACCAGGAAACAGTTTGTGTTTACACCGGTCCGCTGTAAATTTGGTCCGTGCACTTTCACTTGCTTAACGACGAGTTCCACAGTTTTTTAGAAAGCTTCTTTTTAAATGTCTTTCTTTTTGTATTATCTCGATTATTAAAACAATATTCTATAATAATAATAATAATAATAATAATAATAATAATAATAATAATAATAATAATAATAATAAATAATAATAAGGTTATTAATAATGATCAACTTTTTAACCATAAAATAAATTCTAGAAAAATGCAAATAATTTTATTTAAAAAAACTACATTTGCAAATACTATGCATAGTATATATATATATATATATATATTTATATATATATATATATATATATATATATATATATATATATATATATATATATATATATATATATATATATATATATATATATATATATATATATATATATATATATATTCCATAATAAATACACCATAAGACACAAGTGGGTACTAATTAATTGCCAGCTGCGCTGCTGATCCTAAAGGGGGCGCCTGTGTTTAAGATGAGCCTGCCTGAAAGCCTCTGTTTCCTGTGATGAGTGAGAGCAGGTGCTTATGGGACATGACAGAGACATTTTGTTGAGCTATAAATCTGGATTCACTAGAGAGGGCATGTACCCTGCACTCTTATACATTCTTCAAGGTCCACTCAGTAACAATTTACTGTTTCAGCATATTGTTTAATATTCTGATTGCAGAGAGTGTTGTTGAAGATTTACAAGATACTTTAGTTATGCATAAGTTATAACACTGCATATAGAAGACCCACAGCTTTGAAAAATTTTTGTTATTACTTTATTTTTAAATCCATACAATGCAGTGGCTTATGACGTAATTTAAAACCATTAAATGTGCTTTCTGTCACAGATCCAGAGGATGATATGAAGTGGATTCATACTGTGGTCCCGCTCCGGTTCAGAATGTGACTTTGCCCTTATCCTGCCTGGAGTTCTTTCAGGATGGAAAAGTGATGACTGTTGAAATCTGAGGCTTTCAAATGATCACAGAGTCATCTGAGCTGTGACACATGAGAGCAGAACACTGAGTCTGACTGTAAATCGTGCCGTTTGACCTAGACCCTATGATTAATTTTAATAATAGATTACTCTATTATATTTTACACAGGTCAACAAATATATTCCAAGACCTATTTGGTCACATTTCCCTTTTATAATTGGCTCATTGATGCCACAGATGTTTTTGTAGACAGTCTCAGAGGAGACATGTGACACAGTGTTTGTCCGAGTTGAGCTATCCTGTTCGTTTGCACCCCCAGAAAGTTCTAGTAGATTCTGTGTTGCTTGTGAACTCTCACACACACACTCACTCACAACCAAAAACAATCACTGACCTTCCAGTCCCCCATTACACCATTAGTACTTGATCATGAGCGGGCGGGTGGCAGCAGCCGCTTTGATGTCTCTCTGATACGACCCACCCAGCTGCAGCTGCTCTCAGCTCTATTTTGGGGAGGCTGCTGTGGGCCCTCATAACAGGGCTTCCTTAACACACACACACACACACACACACACACACACACACACACACACACACACACACACACACACACACACACACACACACACACACACACACACAATACATGCAAACACTCTCGTCGTGCCAAGCAACATCAACAGCACCTTTAACAACTCAGCTCTGTGCTTTCTCAGATCATATTTTCTCGTATGCCATTTTGGAAGTGGAAGTAAGCTTGACAGAAAAAGACACTTGTCTATCTTTATGCTTGTTAAGTGTCTGTGTGACACCCAGGAAGTTTAAATAAGACAAACGAGGCGTCTTTTAAACATTTTTACAGAAAAGCAAACTTGCAGATTCCATAATGTGAGCTTCTGTCAGATATGTATCTGCTTTTTGATCATTATTAAACACTTACATAGGCAGGTGAGCTACATTTGAGATTGTCATTATTTCTTTTTGTTACCTTTGTTCTTCAATAAAGTTCATTTTAAAAAAGCATAGGCAGGTGAGCTACTTGCTAGAGTACATTTTAATGTTTATATCCTATTAAAGCACTAAACTTAACAGAAAAATACGCCTATTAAACTAAAAACATTCTAAAACATATGGGAATTCTTGAATAAGACGTTTTTTTTTAATTACATTATAACATTTATAACCCTTATTGCTTAAAAAAAATTTTTTAAAGGAAAATTTCCATGTGTAGCTTTTTTCTAGGTGTGGAAGTTTAAGGGTTAATAATAAATATTTAAATTTGCTTAGAGAAACCTCCAGGTTTGATAGGACCCTTGAGTAGAATTTAAACCTGGGCCCCCTGCTCCCAGCTGAGCTGAGATAACTCTCTACCATTCAGCTCAATCTCACTAATATATTTTGAATATTTCCAATATTTATTGCTTGTGTGTTTATGCATATAACATAAATGATCTTGTTTACTTTAGAGCTTAAAACAATCATAAGCATCTGGTAATGTATTTCAAATGATCTACCATGTGACCCATGTGAATTGAACAAAGCATAGCTGCTTGTTATTCTTGAGTGCCCTCTGTTGGTTTGGAGGCTAATGCCTCAGGCAGGATCTGCTTTCAGCTTCCTAAAACCACCAGTTAAATACCATCAATCCATTGATAGAATCCTTCATCAACAGTGTTTTGATGAAGACGTTCCGAAGGAAACCAGGTCAAACTTTCTATCACAATATAGAACAGTGGGAGGAGGGAAGGGAGATAAAGGCTTGTCACAATGAATTTGAGGGGACTGTTCCTTTAGCCTGCAGCAGTTCACCATGCCCTGAAATTCTCAAGTAGGCCTTGAGAGGGCTTAAAGCTCTGTTAGGGAAAAGACGCATGTCACAATAGATAATGTGATTCATAAAATCATAATTTGGGATTTAATCTTTTTTTTTTTTTTTTTTACCCTTAAAGCCCAATCTGTTTCACAAAAAGAAACTATTCTGATTTGAGGTCTTATTTTGAAGTTAATCAGCTCTTTTTGGAAGTAAAATTCCAAACATATTCACTGAATCATAACCGTATTACCATTACCACAATGGTATTTATGTTTCTTGGATAAATTCACAGCCAGAAATTAGACTTGTTGATGAAACAGATGTCTTGAGAAATAGAAGCTGCCATTTGTTTTATTTTGAAATGATTCCAAAAATTAGAACCTTGAAACCAGAAGACCAATGAACTGCACTTATTTTTGCTGCATTATGCTGGTATTACCCTGCAGCACTGGGATGTTTCAAAAGCACAGACTTGTGCAACAACGAAGAAGAAACAGTTTGCTCATTGCTCGCTTTCAAGAAGGACTAAAAAAAGTCTGAATCACGGGAGAAGTCCCTTCTCAGTGTGCAGCCTCCACTCCAATGACAATGAAAGCTTTAAGAGGCAGATAAGTGGATGTGATAAGCATTTTATTCTTAAAAGCTCGAGTCTAATGCATTATGTTGAGGAGGCCCTATTTGATTGAACTGTAATGACCCATCATGAAAAAACATTTTTTAAATCACTATAACACGTGGTGAAATAAGCCATTGTGCCTGAATGGCAGCCATTTGCATTCTGTTGCTCTTTTACAGAAACAGCATGTAGGAACAAGTTCATCACCACAGAGATGAGACGATGCTGCCGTTTGAGCGATGGCACCCAGCGTTGTTCGTTAAAATGACAGAGTGACAGCTTTATGGTTTTATAACAAACATTTGTTTCTGTTTGTGTAACAGATGAGCTGAAGCTAAGCTAGGCTAGCTATGCACAGCATGGTAAGGGGATCTGCTAAAAGCTGATGTCTTAGCAACAGTTTTGTAAAATGCTGGCCATTGATATCTCCTTGCTGCTTATTGAGCTTTAATCCATTTTTAGAAGCCCGACTCAGATGTGTTCTTTTTTACCCAGGAGACTTGAGCTATGCAAGTTGAATATAAAAAACACCCAGCTCAGCTTTAAAATGCAGAATTAATTACATTTTAGTTTGTGCTCAAAACCAACTTGCACTCTTTACCACTTTTTGAATTTTTTATTTTTTCAAATCTTTCGATTGTGCATTTTCTTTGTAGTGCATGGCTTCAGTTTACAGTTTTTAGGGGATCATGTCATGCACAAACAAAAGAGACTTCATTAGACATGCTTGGAATATTCAAATAATACAAATGCGGAAATTAAATTAGCAATTTTCTGATGGTTGATTTTTGAACTATTATCAGGTAATCAATTACCTGATCAATTAAACGTGCTGCAGACGGTATGTCATTATTTTTATTTGATCTTTAATGGCGATTTAGAGAAGAACAAATGTTTAAATGACACTTTAAGTCAGCGCTTGATCAACTTACCTTTAGTGTTTCAGGTGAAAATGTGCAACAACAAATATGTACAAACGCAAGTAAATAACACATCGTTCTACATGTACTGTACTGTACTGTACTGTACTGCATACTGTTTGTGTCAGTTGATATGACAGGTTAATAATCTAATTGTTAACCATTTTAGTATAAAGTCCATTATTTTTTATGTAAACCAAAACTAATGTAAATCTTTTGAATAGAATCCTAAAATGTACATACTCCTCTTTTATATAAAAAATAGGAAAACATTTTGTTAGGCTTTTATTTTAGGCTCAGTTCACAAAGTTTAAAAAAGAAATGTTTGTTTACAAGATTTTTATTCACAAGATTTGACACAGCAACTGAGAAATAGTAAAAATCAAATACAAAAATATATCACAATAAAATATGCTTTAATAAATGACTATATTTATGTTGTGATTTATTTTTCTTGTACGCATTTTTAACATCTTTATCTTAATCTTTTAACTTCCATCCTAAGAAAAAAGTAAGGAAACTTTCTATTTTGTATTCATTTGGAGCCAAAGTCATGTAAGGTAATGTAAAAATAATATTAATATTAAAATAATATTGATGTAGGTTAATAATAGTCAACTTTTTCATTTAATAATATAACTAAATATATATTTATAGATTTCAGTTTTGTAGTGTAGTTCATTTATCTGGCTTCAACAGGATAAATGTGCTCTATAGGTGGTTGACCTGACAGTTAAAAGGTCAATTCATTTGTTTGTTTATTAAACAAAAAAATTCTATTTTTTGCCCTTCAGTTGTTTAGTATGATTTTGTCCTAAAGGCTTTTTGTCATTGTTTAAAAATGATGAGTCTGAAAATGTCAAACTCATCTGTTTTTTTTTGTTTGTTTTTTTTTTTGGCAAAAATGATTGAGATTACAGCAAAACATAGAAAAAAAGGCCAGTATAGATAACAAATTTGCGTTTATAAGAACAACATGCTCAATAAACATGTTCAGAATTTTAAAATTTGCTTCGTTTACCCTGAAACTGGCAGGTCAGGAGAACATTTTAATTTGATTATCTCATTAAAACATGCAATCAACTTAATAATAAACTAAAATACATAATTTACAAAAATATTACTATCTAATTAGCATTTCTTTAATAATTTATATCTTAATTATACTCTAATTGCCCCAATGGAAAGGTTGAACAGAAAGTTTTTTTCACATTTTGTTGCTGCAGCAGCTTTAAAAACCATGTGAAGTGAGAGATAAGCTTATTATACTGTATAGAGGAATTTCTAATCACACAGTTTGAGCAGAAAATTCTCCTGTTCGGTTGGCGGTTCGTCCTCTTTAACTGAATATGAACTGTATTTTTGCAGAATCTCCCTGCAGCCTGAAACTGTAGCTGCTCTGACTTAAAAGGGTCTGATATATATTTGTCCAAGACGGCTGGTGCAACCAAATCTCGTCCAGAGAGCTGTGCCACATTAGAATAGTAACAGAGATATTCTATACTATTACTGACAGCTTCACATATAGGGGTTTTAGCTGCTCTCTGGAATATTCCACTGAGGGCCAAACAGGCCTAAAGGAATCCTGTGAAGCTATAATGCTATTTTTTTAGTGTTCACACCACCAAACTGTCTAAAATTAGCAAACTCCCTGAAGTGGTGTCTCCCTGATCCAGGACAGAGAGCACAGAGAGTACATAACATGGCGTTACTCATTCCAGGCAGTTGCCATTGCTGGTGTAACACAACACTAATCCGAGGCCGATCCGTGGTGGAAACAGGATGAACTGACTTGAGACACACTGGAGCACCTGCCTGCACTTGCTCGACTAACTGAGACCCCGTCTGAGATGCTTTGATTCCACGCCTGGTCTTCTCCCCCAGGATCTCATTATGAGGAGGTTAATGCAAGGCCGCTGTTAGCTTGGAGATACACAGGAGTGAACATAAGACTGGAATCTAAAACATAAGAGGAAATCGAGCCCATTTTATGTCTATAAATGGATCACGAATTACAGTTTTATTTTAATCATGCAATATACATGTCTGAGCAACCCACCCGTTACTGAGAAGTGAATAAAATACGACCAGATGTCACATCTTCAAAGTATATAGGCTGTAAATGTATATTTTATTCATATTTGCTCAGTTTTAGTGAGATTTTAGATCATAATTAGATTAAATTGGTTATTTTTTCTTTTTGTGACCTGTTTTATTAGTTCCTACTCTACTGTCAATAGCAGGACTGAAAGAAACCAAGTGACGTCTAAAAAAAAAAAAAATGAAAATGCTAAATGACAGCTAACAAGGTTATATAAGAGGTGTCAATTTTTAAATCAGAGTATGCATTTGAAGGTTTTAATTGAGAAAATGGAGAAAACTCACAGAAAACAATCTTCAGTGAAGATTTTGAAAATAAAACCTAATTTTTGTTTTATTCTAGTGAAGGTTGTCAGACATCGAGGACACAGCAATCTCAGTAAGCTACATCAACAACGACTTCTTTTTAATGATGTTTTGCTTCTCATCTAAATTTTCCTTTATTTTAGCTGTTTGGAGAAAAATAAATTGCAAAATTCTCTCGCCTCGCCTTCCTCCACTTATCCAGGTCCAGGTCGCAGGGGCAGCATCCCAATAGGGAGTCCCAGACCGTCCTCTCCCCAGCCACCTCCACCAGCTCCTCCAGCAGGACCCCAAGGTGTTCCCAGGCCAGGTTGAAGATGTACTTTCTCCAATGTGTCCTGGGTCGAAAGTGGCCGAAATGAGTTTTCTCCATAGGGTGTCCGGGCTCAGCCTTAGGGTGAGGAGCTCGGACATTCGGGAGAGACTCGGAGTGGAACTGCTGTTCCTCCATGTAGAGAGGAGCCAGCTGAGGTGGTTTGGGGATCTGGTTAGGATGCCTCCTGGACGCCTCCCTGGGGAGGTGTTTCGGGCATGTCCTGCTGGCAGGAGGCCCCCGTCTACCCAGGACACATTGGAGAAAGTATAACTTCAAAATTGCAAAATGCTATTTTAAAATAAGTTTTTTAAATTAAAACCAATCGCACCATTCTAACCAGCTTAGTAGAAAATCAATCATGTGAAATATTTCATGCAAATACCAGCTAATTCTGGGGGCAAACATTACGCTGAGCAGTGGAGGTTCTAGGCCAGCATGGGGGGGGGAGCTGATTTTTAGAGGGGCACATTCTAAAACAAAAAAACTACAAACTTTGTCTTTAAGTTTTTCAAATTTGAGTGTATACTTACAGCAATATAATAACAGCAACTCAGTTACAGTTGCTTTAGACACAAAAACTTTAATAAGTTTCAAAATAAAATTATTGTGTAAAAATACTTTGATCTCTAGGTTTTCATTTCAGTGACAACATGAAACAGTACAGGTGCTTCTCAAAAAATTAGCATATTGTGATAAAGTTCATTATTTTCTGTAATGTACTGATAAACATTAGACTTTCATATATTTTAGATTCATTACACACAAATGAAGTAGTTCAAGCCCTTTTATTGTTTTAATATTGATGATTTTGGCATACAGCTCATGAAAACCCAAAACTCCTATCTAAAAAAATTAGCATATTTCATCCGACCAATAAAAGAAAATTGTTTTTAATACAAAAAAAGTCAACCTTCAAATAATTATGTTAAGTTATGCACTCAATACTTGGTGGGGAATCCTTTTGCAGAAATGACTGCTTCAATGCGGCGTGGCATGGAGGCGATCAGCCTGTGGCACTGCTGAGGTGTTATGGAGGCCCAGGATGCTTCGATGGCGGCCTTAAGCTCATCCAGAGGGTTGGGTCTTGCGTCTCTCAACTTTCTCTTCACAATATCCCACAGATTCTCTCTGGGGTTCAGGTCAGGAGAGTACCACAGTAATACCATGGTCAGTAAACCAGTTACCAGTGGTTTTGGCACTGTGAGCAGGTGCCAGGTCGTGCTGAAAAATGAAATCTTCATCTCCATAAAGCTTTTCAGCAGATGGAAGCATGAAGTGCTCCAAAATCTCCTGATAGCTACTGTAGCTGCATTGACCCTGCCCTTGATAAAACACAGTGGACCAACACCAGCAGCTGACATGGCGCCCCAGACCATCACTGACTGTGGGGACTTGACACTGGACTTCAGGCAGTTTGGCATTTCCCTCTCCCCAGTCTTCCTCCAGACTCTGGCACCTTGATTTCCAAATGACATGCAAAATTTGCTTTCATCCGAATAAAGTACTTTGGACCACTGAGCAACAGTCCAGTGCTGCTTCTCTGTAGCCCAGGTCCGCCGCTTCTGCCGCTGTTTCTGGTTCAAAAGTGTCTTGACCTGGGGAATGCGGCACCTGTAACTCATTTCCTGCACACGCCTGTGCACGGTGGCTCTGGATGTTTCTACTCCAGACTCAGTCCACTGCTTCCGCAGGTCCCCCAAGGTCTGGAATCGGTCCTTCTCCACAATCTTCCTCAGGGTCCGGTCACCTCTTCTCATTGTGCAGCGTTTTCTGCCACACTTTTTCCTTCACAGACTTCCCACTGAGGTGCCTTGATACAGCACTCTGGGAACAGCCTATTCGTTCAGACATTTCTTTCTGTGTCATACCCTCATGTCTTACCCCATGATGGTCTTCTGGACAGCAGTCAGGTCGGCAGTCTTACCCATGATTGCAGTTTTGAGTAATGAACCTGGCTGGGAGTTTTTAAAAGCCTCAGGAATCTTTTGCAGGTGTTTTGAGTTAATTAGTTGATTCAGATGATTAGGCTCAGAGCTCGTTTAGAGGACCTTTTCATGATAAGCTCATTTTTTGAGATAGGAATTTTGGGTTTTCATGAGCTGTATGCCAAAATCATCAATATTAAAACAATAAAAGGCTCCAGACTACTTCAGTTGTGTGAAATGAATCTAAAATATATTAAAGTCTAATGTTTATCAGTACATTACAGAAAACAATTAATTTTATCACAATATGCTAATTTTTTTTAGAAGGACCTGTATTTGTCTCTAATGCCTGAGACTTAGCACTTAGCAGGGGGGCAAGCTTGCTGTCAGGGGGGTACTGCCCCTCACGGCCCCCCTCTAGAACTGACCCTGATGCTGAGAATTGACTACTTTTTGTAAAAAAAACAAAAAAGACCTTAAAATTCACAATAACCACTAAGACAGATCAAATTATGGTGAATGTTTTTCTCCTCCATGGACCTTATACTGTATGGCCTAAAATGTGCCAAAAAAAATGTTGGCTCCAAAACCTCATAGAACTAAAAACCGTTTTCAGGCAGAACGTCAGTCTCCAACAAAAAGACTTTCACAAGATGTATACTTACCAGGTTGTGCATTAAATAATAGAAAATATTGGATTTTTGAAAATAAGTTTGTCTTCCATTCACGTTTAGTAGAAGTTTGGTCTAGAATGCACACGATTTTAAAAGTTACTGTTATTGCTTTATGCTCTCTTCCCCACAATGCAACAATCAGTGCTTCAAGCCTCGTGTTCGGTTGGAAGTTCTGCTCCTTAAGTTGCTGCTGAAAGAGAATAAAATACCAGAAGAAAGCATCATTTGTTTAACAAGGCATAATATCTTTATTTTATACACATGACTTCATCTCCAAAGACTTTGCACAAATCAGTGGGGTAACCATGAACCTTCACATATCAAAAATCTCCCATAACTCCTTGTTATTTCCTAAAATCCTCAAACGAGTACATCTGCCTTTCACATCCCCAAATGGTACGAACAATATGACCAATTAGAAATAATAATATATATTTTTTCCACTGTCAGACATGATCATATGTGCATTACATTACCAATTACAAACAAAGTTATCTTCATTGTCAAAATACAGGTGTGCAAATTGTTAGAAAAATACCGACTCATACCAGATTCTGGATTGTGCTCTGTAAAAATCCTTACAAATAGTATATAATAATCTATATATAAATGTCTCCAACATGCAATGTTGTATTTCAAAAAAATATCCCACAAACAGGCTGCTCTGTTAAACCTTCTCTATTCATAGTCTTTATCTTTGTATTGTCTGCACAATATTTTCAGTTAATGTCAGTAGTACGCCTTCTGGTAGTTTTGTGAACAGTTTGCAAAACATCCAACTGGACGAAGAATCCTCTAAAATCTGCTGCTCGTTTTTAGACCTGACAATAGAATCGAGCTAACCTTCAAAAAAAAAAAAAAAAAGTTGCAGCAAATAAAACCTAGATATAATGTTAAGCCCTTTAAAAAAAATCTCCATCATGATGACCAATGTTCACAAACACATCAGTTGTACAATGAATAAATAATTCATCTTGGTGACAGTAAACGCCCACCATATAAATAATAACCACTTTGGAAATCAAAAGAAATTCATGCCATACCCGCGAGAAAGACTAGAAGCAGCTATAGAACGAAGCAGGTTAAAATCGTGATTCAGGTGACAGAGTTAAGACAAGGATGGCGTCTATTTCCCGTTCCCTCCTGGCCTCATCTCGTTTGAGGTAAACAGTAGCACTGTTAAAGACTTCTAAAGGCAAATCTTCTTCTCCCCGGAGCCACATTCCCCATGGTCTCAACCTGAATAAAACCTCCACTGTCCACAATTATCAGTCTCTACACATGCAAGCACTGCTGGGCCCACTCAACAAGCTCTGAACTGCAGTTTTTGCATCTTAGTGTCATGAAACAGCGAAAGCAAATAAATGGACTGATGAGATTAAAGCGACAGGGTTCAGGCATGTACAATAAAATAATTTTTCCTTATATTTCATAAATAAAATAAGACATTTGTTACTTCACTCTCACAGAGCTGTTTCTTCTCTTTTTTTCCCCAAAAATAAATCAAGTTCCTCATCACAATTTCTGCCGTTGATAAAGCCTGAATCGCAAAACCAGGCTGTTCAAATCACATATCGGACCTTTTTTTTTTTTGTTTGTTTTTTTAGAATAATAGAACACCGTCTGTGGCAAAATATATTATAAGCTTTTGAAAAATAAAATAAACATATATTGCACTTTCAGTAACATGGACGTGTAATGTCAAATTACAGCTCAATTGTTAGAAATGAGTAGAATTCAAATAAAAAGGGAAAGCAAATTTCTTTACTCCTTCTATGAAGAGATTCCTACAAGCATAAGGATGCAGATAACCAACGTTCAGAGAACAACGGTGAACGAAAAGCTACGTAAGAACAACAAACGAAAACCGTACCATGCACGGGGAGTGTTTCAAAGCGGTGTCTCCTGGATTACAAACGGACGGAGCTTGAGAAAGCTGCAGGGATGTTTGGGTTAACAGAGTAAGACTGGCTAGTGACCGTGCAAGCACTGACTGCTGGCAATGGCCGTGCGCGGTTTGCTCTTGCAAGATTTGGCTTGAACCTCAGAAAAACCCTCCAAACACCCGAGCCCCAAGCCCCCTCCTCCGCGCTCTCCCCCTTCCCACAACCTGGCCGCCCTGGGGGCTGGGCTCACATCTCCCCATCAAAACGTCAGATGGCAAAATAGAAAGGCAGCTGTTTGCTCCCGTCATCTAAAAGTGCATCTCCACACTCCTCCAGCAAGGTCCGTCAGCCCACTGCTATCTCTGCCAAGGCAGCGGAGGTGGGCTACAGAGACCTGAGCTTGGGTCAGCACACACGTAGGTTTCAATAACTTCATTGTTTGGTTACATTTTTTTTAACTTTTTAAAAAAATCTCACTAGACACAACATTTTACTTCTGCCTATACAGAAGCCAAAGGAGTGCTAATTGACAGGGCTGGCCCTACAGAGGGCCAAAGACAGGTTGGTAGTAGTGATGCCTTCCTCCTGGTTCTCTTCGGTGTCATGCTGATTCCTAAACACCTCCGGCCGCCCCCGTCTCTCGCTGGCGCCATTTTCACTTTCCAAGGCCGGCAATGCAACTGTACCAGTTGCCATGGTTTCACTGCGACGTAGAACAGTTAAGATTTAATTGGCCCCCTTGTCACATTTCACATAAACATGGTGACACAGCAGGCACACAAGTAAAAAAAAAATACAAACAATACATTGTTACACGTGCACATCACTGAGCCCGGTTGACAAGTAGTAACTAAAATATGCATGAATGAACTTACCAAAGAAACAGCATCATCATGTCAGAAAATGGACAAATATAATTGCAAGGCCAATATTCAACAGCATTACCATAGCAACAAGGATTGAGTTAGGACCCTGCAAAAACAAAAGGCAGTGTCAATCGTCCAGTGTCTGGTAAAAGGAAAAGCATTTGTAAATTTGTTTAAATTTGTCAGAAGTTACTTAAAAAAGATAAACATTCATATCTGTACAGGTAAATTAAGCTAGCACCTGGAACCTTTGCAGAAACAAGGACGTTATACTGATCCCATCAAGATATATGTATTTTGAGAAATGAAACCATGTAGGACTCTTTTCTTTTTCCATTTTAAGGGTTTTAATTAAATCATTTGCCTCTGTATCCTATTATTGTGCTAAGCCAACAAATAGATGGCTAGCTGAACCAATGAATCATAAAATTCTTACCAAACGGACCAAACCTCGAAGGGTCACAGTTGGTTTGGAGGTGTGTCTGCCAGATTGGCTGCATTTAAAAACATTAGCTACATTAAAAATAGTCAAATATTAAGAGTTCCTGTTTATTTTTATGTTCTATTTCAAGCTAGTGTCAAACCACCAAAGATTCTGAGGAGTCACTGAAGTACAGCTACCAGCAATGTGTTGTGAACACACGGCTCTCAGCCATCTTTAGCTTGGTAATCTTTGCATTGAAGTTATTTCTTGCTTATTTTTACTTTTTTGGTCTCTCTGAACAAATATCTGACCATTGCAATCTGAAGAGTGAAGAGTATGATCAATTTTAGACCTTTATAACAGAAACAGTCAATTATTCAGACCAAAACTCTGTTGTCCACTTACATCCTAAAGGTCCCATATTATGCAAAATTCACTTTCCAAAGTCTTTAAACAGTCCTATCCATCCCAAAGACTGTGTATGAGACCCAAAAGTGAGAAAATATTTTCACTGTTTTCACTTCCTGATCCTCATTTTTGGGAGATGTGTGTTGAGCTAATGCTAAAAGTGGTTTCAAAATATTTCCCTTGTGGACATTAAGGAGGGAAAAGACCACTCCTCTCTAGAGGACAGAGCCAATCACGAGCACCTTTGACTACCTAGGGTGACCAGATCCAAACCAACATGATGTGGGACAAAGATCATGTTGGTGGGGGACAATGTGGGACATGTTAAATACTAAAGGGTTTTCAAAATGTAAACATTGTACTTTAAAATACGCAAAATCTATGTAATAATATAAATAATTTATTCATTATTTAATTTCTTCAGGAAAATTTAAATATTTTTTGTGTCATGTCCAGGATTTGAACCCAGGTCTCCAGCATTAAAGGCAGGTGCTCTACTGCTGGGCCAAAGGTCTTTAATCTGTTTCTGACAGTTTTTACTCTATGTCACTCATTTATTCCCCAACCTGATACATTCCTATGTGCAAGGGAGGCCAATTCATGGGTCTAAAGTAACCGTGGAACGTAAAATAACCATAATAACATTGTGCTGAGCTGAAAGAGCAACTTCTCTTCTTTTAAAAACCATTTGAACTTTTTTATAGCACAAACCATTGCAGAGTGCAGAAATGAGTTGATGAGGACGCACTTGGTGTCAAAGGGTCAATGCGGGACATTGTCTCAATTTGTGGGATGTGTGAAAATTGATGAAAATGTGGGACAATCTCGCACAAAACGTGACATCTGGTCACTCTATGGCTACCTGAGCCCACCCCCGCCCTTTAAAAACCACGGGAGAGCGCATCCTCACAAACACTAGCAAACAGTCATGGTGAAGCTACGAGCAAAGCTGTTTCTACGTAGCTGGTTGCATCAACAAGCACAAAAATGTTTTGCTACTCCCTTCATCTGAGACCCTGAAGACCCACCGACTCCCCAACTGCCCCGCCCATTTGAAAGGAAAGTTTTGCTTTAGGAGGTTGGATGAGGGAGTGGAAGAACAACAGTTGCACTTAAAGTAAGGGCTAATTTGACCAATGCATAGATTTTACATGTCAGTGAGATATAAAAGAAATGATTCAGAGTGGATATAAAGTGCATAGTATAGGACCTTTAAAGATGGATACACTTTTGAGGCCAGAGGTGTCCGATTTTAGAGAGGGAAGATTGGTAACTTTCCAGAACTTAAAACACAGCTCTGACTCTGATTCCTAGATAGTTTAGGAGAAATCCACATCTTCAGGAATGTGATGAAACATTTCGCATGTGGACCAGAACAACAGAAATCCTAACAACCTTTTGAAGGGAGGATCAGGGGTTTGATTTGTAAATTAACTCTCATTATTTATACTCTGAGTACTTTTCCAAGCTTGTTAGTCCACATTGTTCTGCTTGAATTAAAAAAGTTTGAAGAAAAGTGACATTTTTTCTCTAAAAATTCCAGTTAGTTTGTGAACAGATTACCATGACCTGGATGACTGAGAACCTACACCAGAGTATGGTGTATTATTTTTGTTCAACAAGAAAGTTGAACCCTAACCCTAGACAAAAATACAACCGCTTTAGAGAGGGTTGAGAAGAAAACCACACAGAAACAAAGGAGAACTACAGTAGAGGAGTGATATATTTAAGAAATGTTACAGTCATCTCCACCTATTTGTTCCAGTGACTTCTCTGTTGGTTTGAAACTGACATGAAAATGTGCATAAAAAGGAACAGAGATGCTAACAGTCAGTGATTTTCTCAGAAAGTTAACGTTTTAAGAAGCAGCCGATCTAGCACACATCCAAACAGGATTGTGTAATTCATGTAATATTTAACAGGGGTGAGATAAGAAAAACATCTAGGACCTGTCTTAATATCGCTGAGAGTTCACCACTCACAAGTACTAAAGACATCAGAAACAGTTAACTGATACTTACGGTTTCATCCGTGATTTCTGCAATCTCCATGCTAGATTTCTTTGTGTCTGCGAGGCTCTTTGGCTTTAGGGAATCTTGCTTCCTGAGTTTTGGGTCACTCTTGCTATCTCGAAAGGAGGATGGCTTAGGGGTAGGGGTGGGGGTGCTGTAGGACTTGGGTTGTGGGGGCAAACGTGCCAGAGCGAGGGCACTAGGCTCTTCTTCTACGTCCTCAGGTTCTGGGGGTGGAGGACCCCTTGCAGTGGCCTTGACATAGTAACTATGGTACTCAGAGTGGAGTTGGCCATTGACTGGAACTGTTGGAGGCTGTGAAGGAGATACAGAAATTGTGGTAGGCTGGTGAACTTTAGAAGGTTTAGGTGGAGCCTCGATGTGTGCGTGGGAACTCTTGGGACCATCAGTGACGGGCAGCCTCTCTTCTTTACTCAGCTTCCTACTTGAACGTTCTTCCTTGCTGGGCTTAAAACTTGACTTTTCTTCTTTGCTTATCTTACGGGATGGTTTTTCTTCTTTGCTGGTTTTGTGGCTGATGCTGTTGCCGATCTGGCTGATCTTCTTGCTAGTGTCAGGTGAAGGGGGAGGTGTGGTTGCAGGACTGGCCACGGGAGAGTGTGGTGGAGTGGTGCCTTTGCGGTAAAAGTGTGGAGAGTCATGCGGGGAGTTGTCCTTCTTTTCCACAGGGACCTCTTTGATCTCCACTGGCTCTTTAGATTGTTGTTTAACGTAGTCAGGTCCTGAAGAAATTAGCGAAAAAACACTCATTAGCATGGTGGACGACAAATATAACCAAATATTTCCATTTGTCTGTTTTGTGATAACATTCCAAAAATGAAAGTGTAACCAAGTTGGAAAAACGTAACTAAAGATAGAAATAAATGATTAAACATTAATAAAACTGATAAACCAGCTAGAAATAAAGAATCCCATCTTAATAAAGTAAAGACTTGAAAAGAAAAACAACAAAACAACAGTAAAGAAAGAGAAAACTGATTGGTTTAGCAGTTTCTGCTAAAACATGGATTTACTACATTTCCCATAATTCATCAGGAGAAATTGACCAATCACAGAGACTTCCCATGATTCCTTAGGAGAAATCCGACCAATCACGGAGTTCTAATAACCCCACATGATTGGAACCACGTCACTCCAGCCATTTTGTTATCTGAAAGAAATGAGGCAGATGCATGATACCAGCTTGTTATGGAAACTTCACAATCTTTGGCCATCCGTGGGGTAAGACACTGAAATATCTAACCTTATCAACATTAGAGGATTTTTTAAAGTATCCGATATCTGACGGTGGTCATATCGTCATGTTTGTGCTTTTGTAGAGTCTGTATTGAAGCGTGATGCATTCCAGGCCACACGTGGCTATGTGAAAGAAACCAAACAAATGTTTCAACGGTGAGAAAGCTCAATAAACTTAGTCTCCACGTTGGAAACAACTGTCGAGTCACTAAAGAACTGAATACTTGAAAGTTAAAGCTTAGTAGAGCTGAAAAAGGGAGAAATTATCAACACAGCTTCCATTACCCTGAAATGGTGCTAATGTTGCTAATTTGAAATAGCTATCCTTATTATCTTCAATGTTGCTGTTTTTTTGTAACATTTTGTGTTTTCTTTGTGATGCTGTTTGCACAAACTGTGAGAAACAGATTAAGTAGTGTTTTGTATGCATTGTTTAAGTGATTTGAAGTCAATTGTTAGTGCTCTTTTGCTCTGTAACCGGTGCAGACAGGAGATGATAGCACATTAATGCTCAATAACTTTAAATTACTATGTATTCTGCTTAATGTTATTGTATAAAATGTCATGAATGTTAAATGTTGTTGTGATAAGTCATTATTGAATTTATTAGTGATAAGTTGAAGTGCCTTGTTACTCAAATGCACTGGAATAGCTGTTTAAGATTGCATTTATAGTTTCATACTATAAATAGAGAATATATATTTGTTGTACAACTAAATGAAACTTGAATAGAATAATATGGTTTGAACCAGATCATATGAAAGTGAATATTTGATATGAAGATGAGTATTATGTTGATTGGTGATGATATGAAACTATACGATTGTACTGAATGTGGATTTTTCTGACCGGTCGTTAGGTCAGGTTTTCATTTCCAGGATACAGAACTGAGCGTCGACAAGACTGAGAGACTGAGTCATTCCAGTTGGATTCAGTGGCGGATCTAGAAAAAAATTAGAGGGGGGGCCAGGCAGGGGCCAGCTGCTTTTTTAAAGGGGTACATTCTAAAACACTAAGCGCTTAACATGGGGCCACATGGGGGCCAAGCTTGTTGTCAGGGGGGCATGGGCCCCCCTGCCCCCCCCCCTAGATCCGCCCCTGGTTGGATTCCATCGAAGGATCAGAGATTCCTAGCCCACGCTAGGTGGCGAGCCAAGCGAGACCTGAATGGAAGTGGTAGGAAAAGAACTCTGATATATTAAGTTCACTCAAACCAAGAGTGAATTAAAGGGCCCCAACGATAAAGGACACTGGTTTATTTTGGGTTATTTTATTTTGATATTCCCGGCTTATTTGATTGTTATATTGTTTATTGTTTTTCTTGTTGTTCAAATTGTTTTTATTGTTATTACAATTAATAATAAGACAAACAAACTGCATAATTGTTGTCATTGTCTTATTGATGTCCAACCCTCGCTCTCCTACCAAAACTAGTTATTCTGATTTCTGGTCCAGATTTGAGCACATTCCTCAGAACTATTGAGACTACTGACTGCCTGTAAGGGTTAAGGGTTACATTAGCATTTTGAAAAGCCAGAAAATTTACAATTCTATTTTACTATTCTCATGCTAAGGATGTGGCTTAGGGTTTGCAGCTGACCAGAGGGTTGTTGGTTCAAACACATCTTCCACATATTGGAAAGGGGATCTCAATCAAACCTTTCTGATTAAACAAAGGACAAATAATAAAATGATGTGCTATCATTTAGGCACACATGTAACTTGTTTTTACCTTATAATGTGCTAAATGTTTTCAATGAATATTTTAGTGAGCACGCGTTTGCAGAAAAGGAAGAAAATCTTTACGTCTGAAAATATACAATGAACATTACATTTGATGAGCTAAGAGCAAATTTGAGTGCAGGCAAGATTTTAAAACAACTCTTAATTCCCAAATTTCACAGCTATTCATGAGACAGTTTTTTACATAACCTTTGTATTGCTATAATTTCACCATTACGTGGAATTCTATAGTTATTTACCAGCGTAAAAATTACCACCAGCAGTAAAACGTAGCACTTTCTTTGCTCCTAGGGGTCAAGTCCAGCAGGAATATTTTCTGAATATTTCTCCCAAAATAGCCATGCACTGAAAAACTGACTTTGGCTTGAATGTTTATAAAACAATGCAGCATAAACTGCGTTGGACACTGAATCTGTTTGAAGAGGGCAGCAATCAGCCTTGGTCTTGGCTGCACTCAGACTCGTCAGTTCTGAAGGTCGTAAACTCTGTTTCTCTGAACTGAGGCTGTCCAAGAAGCTATCCACATGAGCAACACACTATAACCTTTAAACAGAAACGAGCTATGCGTTCACATTGTGATTAAATAATCACTTACTGAAACAATTATGCAATTATTAAAATCTAAGCAGACAAGTATGTCCCGTCCTATACCAGAGTAAGCAGTCTTCATGTGGAATCTTTGGGGCCTCCAGTACTCATAAGCCCCAAGTACTTTTCAGCTTTGTGGCATTTGTAATTTGTTTCTGAACCACCACAACCAATAAGACCCACTACAAAGAGACAGGGGGATGTATAAACATCTGTGGGATTTAACGTATCTGCTGAGCTTAATTTCACACCGTAGCACAGTGAGAGTTGGGGCTCCACGAGCGGGACTGTGCAATTTCGCTCTGTTTGGGGACAGATTCCTGCAAGGGGTTCCAGGCATTTTCTAAATTGTTCTCGACACTTAAATGATCCCTAATCCAAACTCATGTAGAGCTGAAATGCTGGCAGCCATAAAACCAGCGTTGGCTAGACTCCACAGTAACGCAGCCTGATAAACTTGCACACACAGAATGCTTTAGAATAAAGATTGTGTGTTGCTTTTATAGATAGTTGGTCATGTGTAGATCCACTTGATGAGTGAAAGATTTATTGGATGCACTCAAACGACGGATCTTGCCAAGTCAAGTGGAACATGTACTCGGTTACCCAAATGGCCGTGGTGTTTCTTTCACCTCAACGTCAAGCTGTACTGGGCTGAGTCTGCAGCCTTCTAAAGATGGACATTAAAATAGTCATGGACAAGACACAAATATACAAAATGCAAATATAAATAAAGAAATGAGTTTCAGCAGCTTGTAAATTGCTTATGTCCTTTAATACTTTTGCTCACTCTGGTGACTGTCTCTCTGAGGTTATTAGAACACAAGCTCTTGTTTAGGATGCAGCAGTTTGCCATTTCTACTTATGCTAATCCACAGCACATTTTCCGCTCTAGTGCACTCCAAGCAGAACACAAGCATGCTTGCTTTTTACCCACTATCATACAACTATACACACACAAAAAGCAACAGATCGGCTGTGTATGACCCAGCCTGACTCCTCCTGACCTTAATACGAGATGAACAGCAGTAACAAGAGAGAAGCTTCTTTAAAAGCTGTGTATGGATACTGAATTTTGTGTTTGTGTGAGTGTGCACAAAGGGAAGAAGTGTGTGGTTATTACATCTGCTGCCATTGAGCATCAGACCAGGCTGAATTGAAGATTCATAGGGAGGATGTGGTTTATGATCCTATGAATTCAAAAGAAACCTTTAACCAAACAGTGTTTTTATCACTTGAACGTTAGTGTATTATGTACGACCTATGAGTAAAAGATGGACACTGAAAGCATTCCAGCCTATGCACCACTGCACAAGATGTTTCCATTTTTCATGTTAAAGTGAAAAAGACTGAAGGTAATAGAAGCGCCACTCGTTTTCCTGACAATGAACTTTCCTTTTATTTAATGAGAATCTGCTGTAAGATGAGAGATTTTGAGATAACTTATTTTACTCCACAGAGAATACCTTTATCAATGTTTCCTCACTATAATTTGATGAAGTTGTCTGCTATGTCTGAGCCATGCAGTGAGTTGAGAGAAAAATAGCAGGTGGGGGTTATTTCAGAGCAGGTGTAAAATAATTAACATCATTAAATTTATCAAGTTGTGCCTCCGTGCTGGGATCTGCATCCACCCCAAACACAGGCTGCATCCATATCCTGCTGTGCAGGTTCAACAGAGAGGAGGAGGTGCACCATCAGCCTGGACAACATTTTATAAATATTCTGTCATTTCTGGTTTCTTTTAGAGAGGACACTAAATGTAACTACACCTGACCAGCTGTTGTCTCTGATTTATATGAATCAGAGATAAATCAGATTATGCCTATTAAAATTAAATAATGCATAAAAGCTAAATATTATCCTTATACTGATAAGCAAGGGACTGAAGCCAAACACCTTAAATTGAGCCTTTTAATCACTATTTCAGATTTGCTTTGACATCAGACAGCAGAAAAGTTAAAAACTGTGATTTTATTTTAAAATTTAAGCCTTGTTAAAATAAGTTTTAAAAGGGCTGCAGTTGTTAGCACTGTTGCCTCGCAGCAAGAAGGTTGCAGGTTCGAATCCTGGTTGCAAGTATGGGCTAACGGGAAGCAGATACAACTCGCTAAATACACTTCAGATTTTGAAATGCTTAAATATGAATGTATTTGTTTTTATTAATGTAAAACGGACTTAAAACTGAACTTACACAACTTGTTTAACTGGCTGCTGGTTTGAAGGCTAACGTTTAGAAGCTAGCCCTTAAAGTCATGCTTAAGGCTTGATTAGTTTTAAATCACAAATGGATAATAGTTAAATGTAACATTAAAAAAAATAGGTAGATTTCAGCAGCTTTACATGACTTTCTTTTTTCTTACAGAAAAAAACCCTGAAACAAAACATACATATACTTTAAGAATACTTTAAAACTGCCTCTTTAACTAAGTTAGAAATAAATTTAAAAGAGTGAAATCATAACATAAAGTTGCTCTGTAGCATTTTAGATAATAATCCTGGTAAATCACTTTGTGTTTACAGAGTGCTAATAGGTTTAGCTGCTGTTAGCTGCATGCTAGTTAGCATACAGTACCAATTTACTCTTTTTCATGACTGATTAATCAATTCTGTTATTATTCCTGATGTTCACTAAGACTCATAGCATTCCATTTGAAGCGTGTACCTAAAAATATCAGTTGAGGTCAGATGGGGCACTTTCACTACATCTAAACTGAGTCGGAACACCCTTAGCCTTTAAATGCATAAACACGTAGCAGCAGGGGAAATAATTGAAATGGGGGATTTTGAAAAAATGTTTCTGTTTATTAGCCATTAGGAGAACCTGCAACTTGTTTTTACAACTCACTATAAACATTTAATGTAATATGAACTTTGGGTTTGGGTACCTGAAACCAACCACGAGCCATTGTTTCCACGTTAGCTTCATTTATCAGCCCATGAGATTACAGCTGGCTTTTGTATGTTAATAATTTTTTGTGGTTTATGTTATAATTAAGATTCGTGCCTAAATTGGAGGCTTTTTAGACGTTTCACCCTCCTACTCAACAGTGACAGATGGGCAGGAAGTGCTGATATTGTTCAATCGGCTGCATTAACTATGGTCACATTTCCATCTTAAAAAATACCCTCAAATAATCACTGCTTTCCTTTTCTATTAAGTTTCCTGCTAAAATATGATGTGCACACAGACACAGACATAGGAAAACCTGACTAATGTAATATCATTGCATGAATGTTTGGTGACTTTCAACGAATATGTTTGGAAAATGCTTTTGCGACCTGGAAGAGGATTGGGTGAGCTGTTTCTTCTGTTCCAGAAAGTCATTAGAAGTGACTAAATTACTGTTGAAAAAACTTCGGAGTGAAAACTTGCTCCACACCTGCTGCTATGAATATACAACACCACCTGCTCATGTCTGCTTCTTAGCCCTGACAGCTCCTGGCGTTTATGGCTCCACCTGGTTCAGACGCACCTTGACTGGGTCAAACAGGGCAGAGCATGATCCCTGCTATCCTCACCCCCACCCCTCTTCAGCGAGCGGCTGAAGGAAGGAACAGCTGCTCAGTGAGTGAGGGAGCGAGTGCCTCTCAGTGCATTAGGATTTCAGCTATGTCTCCATTAGACCCCTGTGAGCATACATCGGCACCAAATATAACCCAATTAACGTCACGCCACAGGCCACGCCCAGCGAAGCCCCTATCTGCTGCCCCTCCAGGGTGCTGTGTGTGAATCGATCGTAAAGGTCAGGGTACTGGTCGCTTTGGCCCTCTCTTCCTTTTTGAAGCACACACTCTTAATCTTGGTGATAATCTGCTATGAGCCTGACATGCTAATTACAAACAACAAGGGGTTTAGACCCCTAAATCTAACCCTACGGGAGTTTATTAGAGGCTTAAGGAAGTGAAGCTGATTAATTTTGGGGAAATCGGTTCCAATAGAACTTACTGATCACAGACCAAAGTGGGTGAAGTAATACAGTAAGTAGGGGAAACTGTATACAACAAAACACGGATAATGTCTGAAAACCCAAACAATGAACCAAATAAGTCTGACCTACTGTTGACCACAGAAAGAAACTCACTTCACAAAACGGGGGAGAAAATGAGCCTTTTTAAAATAGTTGCAGCTATTTGCAGGTGCCAGTCGAGCTTTCGGCTGGACTTAACGGACAAGCTTACGTAACCTGGACGTTTTAATGTTCCGGCTCAGATGTCACCCTGTAACTGCACATTATTATGACATCGGGCCGCTCTCTCCCATTCATGATCTGACTTATAAGGCAAGGACACTTTGCAAACACACACACACACGCACACGCACACACGTGAACCTGGAGAACACACAGCCTGCCAGGCATGACCACTGTTTTCCACAACACCAACAAGCCGCAGGACGTCTCTGGCCCTGGCTGGCCATTTCTGTGGCTTAGTGAGCGACATGCTTGAATGGATCCCATTGTCAATCTGTTTGTCACCTACTATTTTGTAGTTGCTTTTGGCACAGGGCCCAAAGTTGCTTGCTCACAGGCCTAAATATATTACAGCGAATGGAGGAGACGTGGCTAGCATGGATCTTACAAAGAAAAATAAACAAAAACTAAAAAGATATGACACCGGCTTTTAAGTTTTCAGGCCTTATTTGAATAAAAGCAGCCATATGCTACTGCTACATTAGCAATGGTGTCCAGACATTTCAAATCAGGCTGCAAAACTGCCAAGTTAAAAGAACTTGCTGGCCACAAAATCTAAATAACTTTAAAAATAATAATAATAATCCAAAAGTGGCTTTATTTTGATGTTTTTTTCTACCTGCTCAACAACACATTATTTTTTTGTAGAAAAGGATTCACAAAACGTTGTAAGACATACAAGCCTATTAAAAGAAAAGGATCACATTTCATGGGTCAATGGTTTTCTGTTTCTTGGTCAACCTGGGTCACTGTTTCTTCTGTAATGTTTGCTGTAGTCAGTGAGGGTTTGTGTTCATGAAATTGAATTAAAGGAAAATATGTAAGACATAATTTGTAATGTGTTTAACCTTTTCCACTTTAAAATGGTTTTAATTAATTTGCGTATTTTTTAAAAATCTTAACATAAAATGGTCTCATCTGCATCAACAGCCTGTGCTTAAGGGTCAAAATTATAATTATGCTGCATAAAATCACTCCGAGGGCCACGAACTGCCCATGGACTGCACATTAGACTCTTTGCTGAATAGTCTGAAATTCATAACATCTCCCTGAATGAGTTCGCTTTGCAAAAACCTTTTTAAATAAAACTCAAACTCCCTGCTAAGTTGCTAAATGTTGTGGAGGAAAAATATTTTGCGGAAACAGTCGAAATAGCAAATACAACATTTACTCTCTAATTCCACTTCTGATTCTACCTGCTGCTGCAAAAAACAAAAAAACTTTTGAGTATTTGTGTAGTATTATATGTCTGTCAGTGCCTTGTAAAACTGATCTTAACTTGTAAACAGACTAATTAGAGTTAATGCGTTCCCACCCTCTGTTGTAAACCGTCTAATTGGTTAAACCTTCAACCAGATGAAAGATGAGAACTAGCTGGGATAAGGAGATGTGTCCTCCCTCCACTATAACTCTCACCATCACAGAAAAGAACGACCAAAACAAACAAACAAAAAACTGCAAGTATTTCTGCTACAACTGGCCTTTAAAAGACTTCCATTCAGAATACAGTAGCCTGTTTAGTGGCTCTATATAAACACAGACAGCCCTCCACTGTGACGTTACAAATCGTCTTACTGTTCCATCCCAGAACTGAAACACCCATTTCTCCTAGTACAAACCCATTAATAACGCAAAGTCAGTGTGAACAGCTCTAATTTACAAGCAGCATTACAGTATTCATACACAACACCCCACTTGTTAGCCAGTCACTCAAAGTGTGGTTTTCATGGAGAAATCAGTTGCTTGCAGGTGTTGAGCTTTAAATAGTGATCCTGCCAGTAGGAGAGGGGTTAGAATACCTATAGGCTGGATAAATATACTGTACAAGCTAGGCATGAATCACTCATTTATATATAAAAACAAAGTCTTGGTAGAGACTGCAACTTTATCTTTAGGTGTTTTTGACTTGAATGATTGAAAACTTTGTCTAAAACCATTTGTGCATGCACAGTGAGGCAAATGCTGAGATAAATTTAGCTACAAGGAAAGTATAGCATTTCACCAAAGGGACTGACCTTCTTAACACCTGGGTGCACCTGCAGCTCAAAGCTGTAGGTCAGATCATGTGAAGTGGGTTCTGTGAGAAGGTTCCTTACAGTTAAAGCTTGTGGATAGTTCTTCTGTAGAAATACTGATTAGTTCTGATTAAAGGGACAAGCTAACGGCTAGTCCAAGCAGGGCCAGGATGAAAGTTATTAAACAACTTTTGTCTCAACATTTTCATAGCAGTGATAAACCTTTAATTTCACATTACACCGTTATTTACATAGAATTCTGTAGTTAGTCTGCAGCTTAGGGGCACTTCCTGTAGGAATATCACAAACTTCCTGTTGGAGTAAGTGTATTACACCAAAGGGTTTGTAAAATAGCTGTCATATCGAATGCTATGACATTTTTTAGATTTTTCCTGCTGTAGGTCATCAGTCTGGTCTGAACAAACCCATACTTCTCCAAACAGAGGTCGTTCAAATCTACAACAAGATATTAGTTAAACATAACCTTAACACAGAAACACACCTCAACTCAGGCAAGGCCTTATTTATACTCAGCCTGAAATACATGACTGCTCTCTAAGGCATGTTCAGTTTGTGTGGTTACAGGTGTTTGGACTGAGATTCTAGTGAAAATGCCAGAAACTAATGTTAGCGCACATTTAGGCTTCACTACAGGGAGACACATATACCTGCGTGTTGTGTGTGAAGGTCTTAAATGTTACCTGGCTGGTAGAAGTTGGGGGAGAGCTCCCGAGCAACCGCCCTGGCAACTTCAGACTCGTGCACAGCAGAGATCGCAGCCTGTTCTGCAGCCTCGCTTTTTGTCCTGGCATGGGCCGTTCTGGAGACAAAACAAATCAGAATAACATCAGGAATTTCAAAAGGCAGATGGAGCCTCCAATGCAATCAGACACAAACAGAAATGCATATGAGAATTTGCCTCCGTAACAAGTGCAATTTGTTGATGACTTTGCGTGCCACCGTGTTATTTGTGAGATTTTCCCATCATCAGGATTGACACAATGGCTTCCTCCTGTAATCTATTTTTTTCTTACTTTCTTCTCTCATCACTGAGCTGTATCACTCAGCCCATCCCTGTAGGATAAAGTGACACTTACTCTTCTTTTGCTCTGAAATCCAAATCCTGATTTTCCAAATGGGGCAGCTTAATGTCCTCTGCACAACCAAATATGCACATATAGGCTGTTATTCATAGTTTTTATGATGTAATGTAACAGCTGTGGTAATATTTTTTAGATGACTAAAATGCACTAGTTTAATAATTATATTGAGAATTGCAAAAACAGGTCTTTCAGACTGTAAATACAATTAAACCTTGTTTCTTGAAAATTAAAGAGCATAAAACAAAACAAAATATATAAATGATGATGTAATGGCTGCAGAAAAGGAATCCATTAGTTTCATGATTCTTGCAAAAAAGCAACAACAACAAAAACCACCTTTAGTAAAATGCTCCAAAGCCCCAAAGCATTGTGTTTTTGGATCAATGTGAGCTTAGCATTAGTGCTGCTAAAGTACACTGGTAAGACAGACAGAGTCCAAACATAACCTGCTTAACAAGTCATTTACTTCATAAACTGCACTCAGAGATATTGTGGACATGCAAACTCACAAATACTGGTAAAGATCTGTCCCTGTCTTAATGCCAAAATCCTTTAAAAAATCTAATAACTTTAAAAAAACATGAGCTATGTATGAACAGATAGAAAACAACATGTGAACAGCAAGGAATGGGAGGATCCAGATGCAAAAGTTCAAGCATCACTGTAAGTATTGACAGCTGCTGCCCTGATTAACCCCGCTCATCCGTCTTCCCATCCCCATTACTTCTGTCTTTCAATCAATGCCCTTGTTTCCTTTTCCAATCCTGCTTCATATTGACTCTTGTCCTCATCCGCCTGCATCCCTTCCCCTCCCATCCATCTCTCTGTGTGACCCCCCCCAACACAGATGTCTGTATTTCAAAAACACTCCTCTGTCCTTGGAGTCTGGGATGTCCTGTTTTTGACAAGCGGGACAGTAAACTATTAAAATGCATGAGCAGACCCAGAAATAAGTCTCTGCACGGACAAAGGACTCACTGAGCATGTTCGCTGACAGCAGCTGCGGATAACAAAAAAAAAAAAACAAAAACAAAAAAAAAACAAAAACAAAAGAAAGTCTGGGTTTTTGTGAATTTATAACACAGTCACAGAGCGTGGCGCGCCTTTGGACAAGTGACAGGAATTTCTCTGGCGTGGCTCAAAGCTGACACAGTCTACAGGCGAACAGTTAAAATGTGGCATCCCGGTTACATCACACTATTGACATGTCTGCTGCGGACCTGCCACACATGCAGCTGGAGGGACGTATATGCTTTCTATTTCTGAAATGTGTGAAATGTGCTGCCAAGTGAAAGAAGGCATGACTGCGTACAGCGTGCCCGCGGCCAAGCCTAAGGATTTTAGCAGAGTAAAGTCACAAGAAGTGGTGCAGGCTGTTCTCAGACAGGACGTCTGGTGGTGGGAGGTGACAGGCAGAAAATGATGGGCGTAGAGGTGTGATAGAGCATTGGGACAAGAGGAGGGTGAAATGGAAGGTGAGAAAACTCAGGCATGTGGAAGGAAAGGAAGAAAGGAAAGGATGAAAAGCGTAGTTTGTTTCTGGCATGTTTTGCATAGACGCAGTTTTAGGAAAACTTGCATCATGTTGCATGGTGCACAAACTTCTAACGGCACACTCGGATGTGTCAAAAAAGAAAAAAAAACAAGGTTGCGTGAGAGTTGCATGTGTAAAAAAAGAACAAAACGCCGAGCTGTAAGATTTTTTTTAAAGCATCAAAGGGTGGATAATAATTCTCTATGGCTTTGATTTCATCATATAATCATTTTAAGTGTATATCATTTACCAAAGCAAAAACACTGCAGGAAAAAGAAGCAAATTTCCATTACAAATGATGAAGTTTATCGTTTATCACATTCAAAACAAAATATCTGAGTGACAGCAAAATGCAAGCTCACGGTTGACCTTTAAAAAAGTTTCGGGTTTCATAACTTGTCAAACAGCAGCCTCCCCTCTCTGTGTGAGTATAAAGCAACACCTGTTCACGTCTAGCTCTGGACCGCGCACGCTCTCTTAAAATGTCTTTAAGTGAGCCTGGACAAAACAAAGGGGCTCTAATCTGCTGGAAAAAATGCAAAATACACACAGAGATACAATCTGGACATAAGTAAAGCTCGGTGTGAGAGATGATGCAGTTTGTATGCAATCCACTGCTGTTTCATTACTTTGAGAAGTAATTGTGTGAAGATCTGTCTGGAACAGAGTGTGGCAGATGCACTTTTCTCTCTGAAATGTGTGTAGAAGAGCATCTGAGATGGATTTAGTTAGGAAAAAAAGGTGGAAAGTCCTGAAAGAGGCAGAAAAGAAAAGAAGGACAGAATTAGAAGGGAAACGAGACCAAGACAAATGGCCCCTCTGAACACTCTTGGACATTTAGAACAGCTGAGGCATGCACCTTAGCCTCTCTAATTTTACTGTAGGGTTAAATTTCAAACCCCAGTTTCTTGTGCAGCATGGTGCATCCTGCTTTAAGGTTTGTCCGGCTCTTGCTGAAAATTGCGAGCGTGCATCTGTATTACAATAATCAATGCCTCACTGGCTTCTGGTCAAGTCCCTGCCTTCTTCTTGGTAACCCACCAAAGAAACCTAATCTTGACCCTTCTCTCTTCAGCAGCTACAGACTAATCTCAAAATTACCGTTCATCTCCAAGATTCTTGAAAAGGTTGTAGCTTAACAACTCACAGCAGCTCTAGATAAGCACAACATTTTTGATAGCTTTCAGTCAGGTTTCCGTGGAGCTCACTCTACTGAAACAGCTCTCCTCAGAGTCTCCATCCTGTCCCAGTGTGATGCGATCTGTTCTGGTTCTGCTGGACCTGACTGCAGCTTTCGATACCATCGACCATCCCATAGGCTGAGACACTGGTCTATCAGGATCTGTGCTAGAGTGGTTCTCCTCATATCGCTCAGTGTTATTTTTCTGTAGCTGTCTCCAAATACAGGTCGTCCTCCATGCCCCTTACCCATGGAGTCCCACAAGGTTCACTGTTGGGCCCTTTGCTGTTTCTCCTTCATCTGCTCCCCCTTCAGCACATCCTGAGCTCTTCCAGTCCTATTCTGTCACGCTCTGAACTCAAATTTGTTATCCATGCATTCATCTCGTCCCATCTAGATTACTACAATTCACTTTTCACCTGTTTGAAGAAAACCTCACTGGACCGGCTACAGTTGGTTCAGAATGCTTGTGCCAGGCTTCTAACTAAACCCACTACTCTACCAGCTCCACTGGCTGCCCACAAACTCCAGAATTCAATTTAAGCTCCTGGTTCTCTGGTTCATCAGGCCCTACATGATCAAGCTCCTACCTACATCAGTAATCTTCTGCAGCCGTATACCCCCTGCAGGTCCCTGGGGTCTGGCGACCAGAGCCTCCTGGCTGTGAGACGCACCAGGCTGAAGACCAAAGGTGACAGAGCATTTGCCTCTGTGGCCCCCAGGCTCTGGAACTCTATCCCCCTGAGCCTGAGATCAGTGGACTCTTTAAAAAAGCAGCTAAAAACCTACCTGTTCAGACTAGCTTTTCATGAACTCCGATGAATCAGTTATACTAATCCGATGTTTCTTGTTTCTGCTCATCATCCTAGGAAGAAAGCTCTGTGTACATTTGACTGTTCATCTTTGTTAAAAGATAATTTAATAATAGGTGATAACACACAGGTGATCACAAGGTGCTCACATAAAGACGGACTCAGGTGTTTTCAGACACATTGACTGGGGCTGTGGTTGACACTGAACTCTCTTGAACTGGTGTATACGTATACATTTGAAGAATATCACAACTGTTGTATATTCATATGCTGTTTGTTGTTGTTGTATCTTTTCTCCCTGTTTTGTTTGCTTGTTTGTTTGTGCTTTATTTACAGGTCTAGAAGTGGACTCTTCACGTCTCTTGTTCTCTTCTTTTTCTGTTTACTTTCTCCCCCATCCCTCTTTCTGTACCCTTCCCTTCACTTTCAGGCTCCGTGTCCAATCAACCATAAAAACATTCTAATAAAGATTTTGGGGGTTATATTTAAACAAAAATCAGGAGGAGTTTTATAGCAGTGGCTGTAACCTCTCACCTGAAACAGCAACACTGTTGGGCTTGTTTTTGGCACTCAGACATTATTCTGTTTGCTCCACAGCCGGACAGGACACGGGGTAAAAAAAAAAAAAGATTGTTCATCTTTGTCTCATCTGTTTATTTTTTTGTTTATTTTAATTACATTTTTCTGTAAAGCACCTTGTGATAGCTATCTTGAAAGGCGCTATATAAATAAAACTTCTTCCTCTTCTTATGCATGTTTGGTTTAGTGATCTGTGTGAGCAGAAGCCCAAGAGTGAAGCTTAAGTCCATCACTCCCCAGGCTATGGCCTATTTTTGAGGAAGATCTTTCAAACATGCTAGCACAGTTCTAAAACTCACTTTCCTCTACTATAATCCACCACTTTTCCTCTCCATCACACTTCCCTTCTGCTCCCAGCTTTGCAGGTAACAGGATAAAAGAAGTCGTGTCAATCATTTCCAAATCAACACCTCAAAATATGCTCCTAGTCTTACACAAACACATTACCTTTTATTAGAAATCACAGTTCTGGCATTGAATATATAGCCAAAAAATATAAACCCAGTTCCAACACTGCAGCACAAATTAGCACTTAGCTTACTGTATACTCATGCAGGCTTTCTATTAAATTCCTGGCTGTTACTAATTCATTATTACTCAAGCATGACTAATGCCATTAAAACCCGGCTATGAAATTATTCTGGAATTACTCCCGGCCTATGTATGGGTTTACGTTACCAGGGGCGGTGGAGGTGGGGGACAAAGCAAATTAGCTTTTAAAAGGGAGACAGGGTTGCTGTTATTAGGAGATAAGCTAAGTTTATGCAGGAGCAAAAAGCTATGTGATGGGAATACTGGTGCATGGTCTCTCATAGTCTCATGTCTCATAGATTAAATATACATTTAAATACAAACAAAATTAAAAGCAACACTATATTTTAAGATCTCACTGAAGGTATCAGAGCGTGTGTGCTACTTGTTTCTCTTAGCATTTACCAAAAATTCTATGAAAAGCATGTTAGTAGAAACAACTAATATACCAAAAAAAAAAAACAAAACTAAAATTATAAAAGTATGGTTCCATGTAATAAATGCTAATAAAAAAATGATAGTGAGTTAGTTGAATCAAAAGATGTCACCAGATGTGAGTAAAACCCAGAGAACAGGAAAAAAACATTTGATTGAGAAACAAATAATGTTTAAAATATAGATACTGGTATTTGTTCCAGTTGTAAACTTCAGATTGAAGGGGTTTACAGTATTGTTTTGCAAAAAGAGACATCTGAACTGAGAACTCTTCACCTGCAGTTCTAACAGAATATGAAGCTAACTGTAGAAAGAAGTACGAGTTTCACTGTGTGAAAACAGTTTGTTGATCCTGTGATTTATTTCATGCTGAGCTAATCAGGTATTGTTTATTTCCCACAGACCACAGCTATCAGTTTTAAACATAAATAGCTAAAACACTAAGTAGCATTTGTGCATGCTAACATTTGATGCTAGCATCGCAAAAAACAACAACAACAACAACAACAAAACAATTTTATCTCTGTTGATACAAAAATGGATTAATAATTCAATAAATTTTCATAAGAACTAGCAGTAGTCCTCAGACAGAGGGGAAAGCAAAGAAAGTGGTCAATTGTTTTCAGAGATCTTTTTCTAGACTAAAGTACTTTGTAGTAGTAGTAGTAGTTGTTTTTTTTGGGGGGGGCGGGGGGGGGGGGCTCTAATAATACTTGGTTGGGTTAAAGCTGCTCTACGTAATCTGCAAAACAAATTAGCTCAAAATATTTTTTTATGCCTCTTAACAACATTCTAACATACCGGTATTAGGCCTATAGCTATAAATATACTGTGGCAATAAAAACAAAGTGGTTCTCTAGCATTTGTCTAAAAACCTCAGCCAATCATACGTTTCGGACGGAAAGCAACTATTGGACAATCCGTTTGTCTGTCTCACCGAACCGCTGCACTTCCACACTTCCTTGGGTCCTCCATTCATGGTGCTGGTGCATTTTGAAACATGCCAGAAGTGAAAAAAGGAGAGAAACAGACATCTGTCCCTGCTTCCATTTTAGGAAAAAATACCAGAATCCCAAATGAAAAGCACCTTTTCAGCTAGCACAAAACAACAACAACAAAAAAACTGGACATAGAAAGAGGAAAAACCAGGGTGAACACTGGCATAGTGTTTCAACGACTGGTGTTTTGCACTCTTTTGTTAAGAGCGGCATAGGGATTAATGGGAAGGGTGAGAGTTTTGAGACCGTGTTTGCGTAAGCTAGCTAGCTATACCGAACTTGTTTGCAGATCAGCTAGAGCAGCTTTAAGGAAAAATCTGGGCAACTAAACTTTATCAGAAGAATGGAAACACTGTGCAAATGTGAATTTAATAAAGAGAAATTATTTTGCAGAAGGAGTTTTCCTGGAGTCAGCGTGAACATGGCTTACATGCAGTACCATTGTTAGCCTCTAGGGGTAGACTCAAAAACATCTCTGAGTCCAAAAAGCTCATTCAAATCTCTGGAATTACACTTTTTATAAGGTTTTGTTGGTTTCATTAGTTCATGATTCTTCTTATGTGCAGAGTAGCTGCTGTAATTCAGATAAAACTTAAGTTCTATTAAATTTGAAGTAGAGAGATATTTGTCTATTTGGGCTTCAACTGTTTCCATCTCATCTTTCCTAACCCTAATCCGAACCTTAAATGACCAAGTTACATCTACCTCACATAATTCAATGTTTCAGTCCTTGGGTTTGAGGCAATTTACTGGATTTCTTGAGACCATGCTAAATATATACAGTATAGTAGTATTTATATCTTCTAAACTGACTTATATTTTCTTACTAGTTAAAACATATATTTTAAAACTCCTATTCATACAGCATACGTATAATTATAATTTAAAAAACTTTTCCTTTCGAACATGATTTCAATGTTTTTTTTATTCCGTTATGTTTATAATCCAGAGGCTGAATTGGCAGGTAGTGACAGATTGAAAACCCACTTCCAAACACTGACTAGATTTCAGAGAAGAAGAATCAGTTTTGATTAAATAAAATAAATCCCTAAACTCTGTTGTGGCTGTGGATTACAAACAGACCTAATCTCCCAGCGGTGCGCTCTACGTGAGAGTCCTCCACTGAGACCTGGACTGACCTCCATCCAGAAACTTGACTTTCAGGTTTGATTTTAATGTGCAAATGAGAATAAGACAGCTTTATTTAAAGCTGGGTTATGACAAACGTGCTGTCTTGGTAATAAGAGTGTATACATTAGTGTAGAGAGTTCCAGATGATTCCTCTGGTTTAGGTGAAGAGCTCTGGTTGGGCTTCAGACACCGGCTCCTTGTGTCAGCACTGTAACACAGCCACAGCTGACACAGCTAAAGACACATGGGGGGAGGGGGGGAAGTAACCAGTAACAGCAGCAAAACAGTCTGCAGCGTCTATTTAACAGTTTTTAAATACACATGTCTGCATACTTTACTATCAGGACGTGGATTACTTATCACTGAGCCATTTCCCCTCAACCAGTTCTCTCCCAGCATCAATCAAAACTTTTTTAAACTTCACCAAGTAGATCAAGAAAACCAAAAATAAAACCCAGTAAAACAGGTGCATAGGGCTGAACAGCAGCACAGGATGAAATAAAATTATTTATGAAAAAAAAAATGATGAGATTTTTTTTCTTTTAGTTGAAAATGAATGTGATGAAGTACATAAGTTTCAAAAACACATAGTATATAGAAACTGTAATAATAGTTTTATATTAAAAATGGCTTTTAAAAGTACTAAAATACAATACGAGTCAAACCTGTACCTTAGGGGGAAACATGTACCCCTAAGGTACAGGTTTGACTTGTAAAAAGTACAAACTACGAGGGGGTAATGTGTACCCCCAGTTAAAGGTATGAAATGGTACCTACATGTATAGGTACCACCCCAGTGACAATACAAAAGGTACAATATGCACTTTCATTTCTGTGTGTGTGTACTTTACATTATTGTTATTATCAAATACTTTAATATAGTTTGAAGAGGAATTAAGCCCATACACACATAAAAATAAACTTACTTCTTAAAATCTGAACATTGTACTTCATGACTATACAAATTATGCAAACACACACACACACACACGCACACACACACACGCACACACACACAGACAATGCGCACATATGCAAAACCTTTTGACCTGTACCTTAGAAAAACAAGCTAGCTCTCATGCAAATGATGATGGTAACTCCAATGTTCTCAAACACACACTGAATCTGCATGAGGTGTTCAAAGAACAATGAGCAGTAATGAGGCCTCCAGGGAATCAGAGTGTGAGAGGATTTCTTGTAATATTACATCAAAGCTGTGTTTTGGTGTTTTCCTGTTGGTAGGAGCTGATAAATCTTTAGTGGATTTCAGGCGTGTTGCTTGAGCCCTTAACGATGAATAAACAGAGTGGTACACTGACACAGCTTCCTCACTTTATAAAGAAATTAAGCAAATCTCCAATAGGACGATGACGGCGGTGAGGCAGTAACCATGGCAACCAGCAGAGATACTTGAGCGAGCCGTCCAACCAGGCATCTGGTCTGTATTAATGAATTTGCAAGTGAATAAACACACATTACAAGCCCGCTGTTTGGAGGAGTTCTCACACGCAGGCACACACTGCTGATGTATCACTACATTTTTTTTAAAAACCATTCAAATTTGATCAATTTAAATGCCTTTTATTACAATGTTAAGTGGAAAAAATGTCCCACAAACACACTCTGTGTTCGGTCTCATTTAACTATGAGGCTGAACCTCTGTGAGCAAAGGTCACAGTCACTTCAGCTTAAGGAATAGTTTTAATTATGGTCTGTGGCCTCTCCTCCAATCTCCTGCAACCATTCACCCTACGGTCTGCATGGACACACACACACACACACACACACACACACACACACACACACACACACACACACACACACACACACACACACACACACACACACACACACACACAACCATCAATTTCCTTTTCAACACTCAGCCAAAAGTAGAATTAAGTTACAACTGCTCACAACGGAAAAATTGAGATTCAATCTAAATCTTTAGCTCCTTCTTATTCTAACAAGAGGACGCGTGTATCCAGTACTGCATCACTCAAAGGAGAATACTGACACATTTCTACATGTGATGACAAAACAGCCTGCATGCTTCAAGAAGAGAGGATTCAGAGTAGAAAAGCAATACTCCGGTTCAGCAACACAAGTGATAATTCCATAATCCAATCCGTGAACATCTGGAGTGAAAGCGGCCTAGCTAGCCAATCAGAGTGGCTGAACAGATTTAGCTGGGGGACATTAGTATCCAGAGGCCAAAGACACGAGGCTGTGGTGACTTACTGCTCTTTGTCATGTGTATTTTGGCTAAATCTTTCAATCTTGAGTTGCTTATTAGTGCTTTTTTTTTAAGTAAATGTAATCATGTGCTAGTCCAAAATGACACATGCTTGGTTGTCCAAGTAAACAAAGCCCTGCAGTTCCTCCCTGTGGATCAAAACCACATATTACACAATTAAATTTGAGCTCAAATAGATTCCATATTTTTGGCTCATGTGAAATGACAGTGTGACGATGCAAATTAGCCCCGCCTCTTCCTCCGCTGCTCTGCCTGACAGCAGCTGCTCACTTTTGAGTCTCCGGACACATTTGACAGCACCAGCAGAAGCTAGAGTTACTAACGACAGACAAATCCTGATCCTGATCGGCAGTTGTGTCAAACCCACACAGGACGTGTTCTTTATGTTATTCTCCAGCTGTCATTCATGAATCTGTACTTGGTTTAAGGACAAACGTGTCAGTTGGGCGATAAAAACGGCTCGGATTTAAACATAGACTAACAACCTTTCGATACATTTTCATGAACATTTTACCGCTTCAGTCTAAATATGTTCTGAAAATTTCATCTTGACATAGTTAGAGACACATTTACAGTTGAGTCGGATGTCATTGAATTAAGTGATCGGCTGGGCTGCGTTTTCCCTCCAGACCGTTCTTTACTCACCCACTTTACTCTGTATTTCTGTGAAAGTCATTTTCTGCCAACTCTCCTTGATTTTTGCCTTCATTTCCTCCTATGAGGATATCCCATTCACTATAGTCCATCAGATCGCAGTCCAGACTTCTGATGGTGACTCGTTTATTTTTACAAAAACAGGGACCACATCCTCCAAGTGTTGTTGTGCTTTATTGCTTGTATGAGATGTCGTGCTGTCCTTCCAAAAATTTTACTAATGTTTAAGCTACAAATGTCAACAGTTAGGGAAAATCCCACAGGGTCACTTATTCAAGTGAAATCACGCAGGAGAACCAGGGTTTTTGAGACATAATCTCACACATAGTTAAAACTGAAATGTTTAGGAGAGATTTAGAACATCTGTGTGCTGAAGCAGAATCATTTTTATCAAAGGGGTTTTTAAACTAGCAGACATTAAAGTTTGGCTCAATTCTTTTTTGCCCAACCAACATATAGTATAAACATATTTTTTATCTGATATTTCTTTTTTGCTGAGCCTCAAGCACAAAAGAAAGAGCTGCAGACATTTTGATCACTGATCAGCTCTTTACTTTACAACTTTAAATCTTTGCTGGACTCTTTAGACACTGAATATCTTCAGAATGTTTGCTGATAGTAGTACTAAACGGATGAAGGAGCCACTTTGGGAAAATACATTTTTAACAGTTTTTTTTTTTAACAAACTGTCCAAAAAACCTACAAGACTAATCCACATTGATGAATAGATGTTCAATAATGTTATTTGTACAATGATGCAATTATCAAGTTATGGCATAAATAGGTCAGAGGGAGCATGCTGCTGTAAAATGGCTTTAAAATGAAGGTAAGACGTGTTCTGCTAAAATCACATGCTGGAACTGAAAACAGAACGTGAAGCGGATTCATATACTGTGTATGTGTATTCTGAATGAGAAAGGAGTGGATACAAATTATTCTTCAAAAAATCTTTTAAGCCAAGACCAAAACAACTTTAAAATGATTTTTTTCATATAAATTCTTGCAAACACAATTGCATATGACTCATTGTCATACATGTTGGGTTACATGGTTATTTACAAAGAATTGTATTGTTTTTTGGAAGCATTAAAAGCAGAAAGCTAGCTGTAGCATTTCTAGTGCAGCCTGAGGTGTTTCCAGCAAGAATATTGTAATATTTCTGCCTTTAAAAAAATCATGTAATGCAAAACTGACTGCAATCTAAAAGTTGATTAAAAACCATTCAAATAAATCTCTATGAAACTTCTGAGGTTGTAGTTTGTATTTGAACTAGCTGTGATTAGCTATGGCTAGTCAGGGTTAGCTAATCTGGTCAGAATTACATTTTTCCAAATCAAGGGACTGAGTAATGCTAACTGTTGGTGGTATGTGAGTTTATAAAATAGGTAAGTAGCTATGAAACCTTTGAGATATGACTTGTTTAGTAAACTAGTTTGGTCAGCTGTTAGCTCATCAGCCTGACCAGAACAAACCTGTATTTCTTCAAACTGAGGTCATTCAAAGAGAACCTGAGGGACATTAATTCTTCATAACTTCAAAACACGTTAACCATCCTTTAAATGTTTATCTACTAATTTAAGTCATTCTTTTGCTGTTAAAGGAGCAAATGGTGGAAAACAAACCACAATAAATAAAACCATATAAATATAGGGTTAAAGGAAGCTCGTCCTCCTCGGTGCAGATCTATTTATAGACACAGTCTACATTCTCCTACTAACACTGAGCCGCAGCACCTTCAGCTAATACGGTTATTGAATAGAAAACAAATGTATTGACTTTACGTGGATTCCCCTCACCGCCATCCTTGTTAAATGTATGAGTAGAATAAAAAATGACACACACGGCCGAAAAAGTAAAGGATTTTGTGGTGTCACTTTGAAATTCTCTGGAGAACAGCAAGTTCACATCAACACACAAAAAGGCAAATCCTTAGAGATTTTATACGCTTGCTGAACAGAAACACTGTTTATTTCTGCACCTCAGAGTGTCAAACTCATTATTTAACCTACTCTGATTAGAGTAATTCTTCTTTTATTACATGCATTCAAATAGAACTGAGAAAGGAGTAAAAATACAGGAAAAAAGTCTACATTTTTAATGATGTTGGGTTAACCACAACATGAAATACCCTGAGTACCAGCCACAGACTCTCTCCTCTGCCCTCCTGCTCGGCTGACTCATCTCAGTCTTTTCTCGAGGAGCAGGAGAAATATGTGCCATTCTCAGAGAGATTACAAGACACACACACACACATTTCCGGCATGTAGGTGAAACCCAATCCTATCGACAACGCCGACGACATGGGGCAGCGCTCGCTCAGCCTTTTCCCACAGTCCTCGACCCACTTCAGAACAAAGCGTTCAAGCATTGTGTCGATAAATCGTTTTTTAAAGTCTATCGCTGTCTTGGCTAATGCTAGCCGTACATAGGATTCCTCCTCTGCTTGTTAATATGTATCTTCACGTCGCTCTGGAAACGGTACAAACTCAGATTCCTGGAGGCTATGTGCTGATTTCTGCCAAAAATTTCTCTTCCTCGCCTTCTTACTGTCTCCCACCAGGGAGAACAAATATATTTGAGTAGGAAATGAAGAAACAATAAAAAAGAAAAAGCTTTACACTCTTTCTCTGAAGCATGTTATTCATTATCTTGTACTCTGCTATGAAAAAGTATTTGGCTCCTTTTTCTTTTTTGCTATACCCAAAGCCATGTTTCCATGGGAGGTACGGTATGGTTCGGTGGAGGGTCCTCGTAGTCCGGTATGGATCCGCTATTTCGGTTGAGCGTTTCCATGAGCTGTTGGACCCTCACTCGGCAGGCGGGGTTAAACGTAAATGCGTATCATCACGTCATGCCAGCGCTGTCCTTATATGGGGATTTTAATTTCTACAGCTTGACCCAACACTGTTCCTCTGTCTGCTCAAATCTTTCAGCTGCATCCTGTGAAACTTCTTTAAACTCTTTCATTTTTTTACCGATCCATGTAGCTCGTCCTAAACGCAGCTGATTGCTGAATGTTTGGAGTTCTGAAAGTGATCAAACCTGGTGTAACTTGCTGGCATTTTATCACTTCCGTGGTCGGATCTCTGCCGACAGACCCGAGGCGCAGAACCGAGTTCAGCCGCGATGAATCCGCAGTTGGATTTACTCACGGTCCGACCCTCGGGTCTGGGTCCGTGAGTCCCTCGTGGTCCGACCCGGCCGGTTGAGCCTCGGCACCGAGTTCGGCCGCGGTGGTTCACTCGCGGTCCGCGGCTCAACCTGCTGGGTCGGACCGCGAGGGATTCACGGACCCAGACCCGAGGAGGCGGAGGCCCGCGGTCCGTGGCGATGAATGAATCCCTCGCGGTCAGCGGCTAGACCGGACAGGGTCCAGCCGCTGACTGCGAGGGATTCATTCACTGATCCAGACCTTAGGAGCCGGGTCCAGCGATACAGGATGGATTGTTTTTACTTCTCACTTTAGTAATAATAAAATAATGAACTCCAGGGTTTGTTTTGCTTGTCACAAGCAGTGATCAGTGGTCTGTGTTTTAACGCCACAGCTCCGCCCTAACCGTACCCACTCTATGGACCCCCAGCTCAAGAGGGCCATTCATGGACCATGAATGGTGCGGTACGAATCGGTTGTATGGACCGATTTTACAATGGAAACAGACAAAATAGCGATCCGATCTGAACCAAACCGCACCGACCCCTGCCATGGAAACATGGCTTAAATGTTTTAGATCACCAAACACATTATAACCTGGTTAATGACTAAATGCAGTTTTCAGATGCAAATATTTATTAAAGGAAAAAAGTGATCCAACCCAACCTGTGTGGAAAAGTAGTTGCCCCGTTGCTAAATCCTGAATTAACTATGATTACAATGTTAGAAAACTGAATCGAGTGTTACTGTCAGACCTGTAGAATTAACAAATCACTTAAATAGACTATGTCTGATGAACAGCCTGTATTTTATACACATGAAGAGTCATTCCCACACTGGTGGCCTGGGGCACATTGACAGAGGTGAGGATGCCATGCACCAGTGCCCACCAAGTCCCTCTGACCACCACCAGGAGGCAAGCTGGGTGAATTGTCTTACCCAAGGACACAACGACAAAGTAACCCAGCCGGAGCTGGGATCAAACCGGTGACCCTCCGGTTGCCAGACCGGCCACTCTACCAACTGAGCTATACATCACCCCTATTTACATTTATGATAACATGAAAGAGGCTAAAAGGTCTCAAAAAGCAACACATCATGACTTGTTCTAAAGAAATAAAGAGCCCAGAACAGGACCTGCTGTAATTGATTGATCCAGTAATTCTGCTCTATCAGAAAATCCTTGAGGAGAAAGTCTGAGCTTTGACCTTAAACAGGCTGAAAAAACCTCCAGTGTGGCTGAAATAAAACAATTCTTTATATAACTGTGGGACAAAATTCCCTCCATAGCGACGTGAGAGACTCATTACAAAGGCTTGGTTACAATTGTTACTGACAAACGTGCACAAACAGCAGAAACGTGTAAGAAGGGAAACGCCTAACGTTCAGTTTAGGGTTGATTTTCGTAGACGGTTTTAACGTTCACCCAACACGACTTAAATCACTTCTTAACTGCTTCCATGACTTCTCGACTGCTAACTATGACTTCATATAATAGTAATGTTGTGAAATACAGAAGTACAGAAGATTGCACTACACTGTGTAATTTGATTGCACTGTGGGTCATTTAAAAAGCGATCGACTGACTCGTGATGCATGTGCCGTTGCATCAGCAGCTTTATTTTTAGCTCTTTCATATGTATGAGCTGGAAGTGGCTCCGGTCAGTAATGTTAACAGTATATGAGGCTCATTTAGACGGTTATTTTACACGCGGTGCATCACTTTATCAAGTAGCTGCCCTGATTCAAATTGATTTATGTTTTTTTCTCACTCCTCTACCTGTTGCAATAAAGTCCACTTAAACATGCTCCTGGATGATCTGATTTTATTACCTGTTTTTCTCAAAGCAGGTAGTGCCAGTTTAATGACAAAAATAATGAATAATAAAAGAATAAACAGCCTCAGAGTCCAACTTGCTGTACAAAGGATTATTTTGCACACATGCTGATAAATATCTCCAAAAAGGACTGATGGTGTGTGGCTGAGGTCATCCCACACAGCAGGTGATGAATAAACAGCCCTGGACACAAAACAACACACATAAAACACACATGCCGTGTTTTCAGTTCAGACAGGTTCTCCCATTCTCTTTGAATCTCTTCCTCCTCTATAACACACACACACACACACACACACACATTCAGGAGAGATGATAGTGTGACTGAGATGGCGGAGGGCTATATCAGTGCTGGGACGAGTATATATATTCCTGGCTGGTGCTGATAAGCCAACTGATGCCTTGCCTTATTTAGGCAGCGCTCACCACTGACACACTAGCAGAGTAGCACACACCGCATGTGCTCTTTGTGTGTTTGTTTAGCAGTCTGTGTGTGTCAGCATGTGTGTGTGAGGTGTTCATGGGCGGAAATACTTGAGCTCTGAATAAGTGAGTGCATATAGATAGAAGTGCATGTGTAGCTAATGCAATTTGCTACTTTATTCAAGATGGTAAGCCCTGGAAAATGGCATCATTTGTTGTGAAAGTAGCACAAAGATTTACTGTCACTCAAAACATCCTGCGCTTGTTCACTCAAAGATAAATACAGTAATACATGTATGATGGTATGATCATTTCCAGAGGTATCTACAATAATAATAATAATAATGGTATAATAATAATTTTTACATTGACCACTTTCATACACCTGCATTTTTTCGCTGGGATCAGACGAGGATGAGTAATTACAGACATGCTAGTGTACCTCATTGTTCATGTTCTGAAAAAAAACGTTCGCGTCTTCGATGTATACAAGTACTACGAGGAGAAGAAGTAGAAGCCAACACTTTGACATTGCAGACTATGTTGAAGACATAAGCTTGAAGCAAGGATGTTTGTCTCAAAAAGAGAGCTTTTATAGAAGCCTCTTTACCTTTTTCCAACAAAAATCAAGAGAGTGCTTACGAAATTGTAAATAAACTCCTTGGAGTTCATCCTTCACTGAAATGAAAGTGAAGCCTCTGCAGCAAATCGAAAGCATCTCGACTACAAACATGCTAAACCCACCCACAGGTGAGATTACACTGCAGAAATGTGAAGTCATTTAACAATAATAATGAAATAAAATCTATAAATTCTACTTTATAACATGAAGTCCAGAGGGAAGCCATTAAATCCTGATATACTGGCTCCACAAGGAACAAGCTAACGGCTAATCTGAGAAGGATTTTAAAGTGCATCGTCAATCACGTAGAACAACTCATTTCCCAAAAACATCATGGTTCATATATAATGTAGAAAATATCTATTCATGCTACATAGCAGTGTACTTTCCCTCTAGTGATGTCTGCTGATAAGGACGGAGACTGCAGCCAATAGTATGTTTTGAGCATTAATAACTTCACTATGTCGATGACACAACTCTGTGATCTCACGACTGATGTGCAGGTATGTCCAGGCATTTTATGATCTAATAAAACCACCTTAAACCTGCAGTCCGGAGCATTTTTCTATGTATCAACATTTTATAAATGTTTCAAATCAGTTCTAAACTATGATATACGTATGGGTAGAGTTCCACAACATTTGTGATTTTTCCTAAGTCCCTCTTTCCTCCCATAGACCCCTATGAATTCACACTAACCATCAAATTTTTTAAGCCAATAGAATTCGAGTTTCTGCATTGTCAGCTGCCAATCAACATGCATGTGCAAACCTGTAAAGATGGGGCGCAGGACGCCCCGTGTCTTCCTGTTTACAGTCGCCATACCGGAAGAGCGCGGCCCCTCATGGAGAAGTTGGAGCAAAATTCTGTTGAACAGTTTGCCATTCTCTGGCTACTGAGGGCTACATCAACTTCAGAAAGAAAACAAAAAAGTCTGCCGACTAAACTTGTAAAACGCATCAGAGACAGGAGTGATGCACGTGAACAATTGTAGAGGTGGGGTTAGAGGGAGCTGGAGGGGGGAGAAGGGATGATTTGGAGAGGGTGTTGTATCTGTAAGTGTCTGTAATGACAAAACAATAGTAAATTACTTTATAATAATCAATAACAAGAACACCTCAGTCAGTTTTTGAACCATTGCAACCTTTCATGGCAGTTCAGCTCAACAAAGATCGTTTTCTAACCTATAAAACATCATCTGTTGTTTCTGCAACCATATGAATCATGTTGTTGTTCGAGCCACTTAATTATGTGATGCAACAGGAAAAAAGTATTGCATGCTACATTTCTGACTTAAAAAAATAAGGTTAACCATCTATTAGAAGCTCTCAAAAAGCTCTAGAGTTACATGTGGAAATCATTAAACACTTCCAGGCAGACTGTCAGTGTCACACCTTACATCAGGATATACATTTATATACATTTTAATATACATTTGATATACATTTTAAATCAAACAGAATGAGGCCACCCATGTATCATTCCATTATCTTGAACAGGCTGAGCTGTAAAATGTTCTGCAATTCGGGGTCCGAATTTCCCGCGCTGTCCTACGGATGTGACGTCAACTGACGCTTCTGCGCGTTCTCGAGCTAAAAAAGTAATAATAAATGTATATCCAATAGGTGGCAGTATTGCACCTTTGTGTAGTGTTGCTAGTCAATGGCGGACTTCCTTATCTAAACCAGTGGTTTTTCTCATAAAACTGGTGTTATTTGGCAGTGTTTATAGAGCTGAAAACCTCTCTGATGGATTATAAGGGTTTCACAGAGCTAAAGGTGCTGTTATAGGCGACCACACAGCAATCTGTCCATGTTTATGGTCTCGGCACTGTAGGCCGCAAATCCCCGACTGTTTCCTAGACCTCAGTCCGCTTACAGTGCATCTAAGGCGGCTCTGCTGCGCACGGACCTCCGGGTGCTACGGAGCTCCACTCCGTGATGTGAATTTGAGAAATCTAGGGTAATATATGCGGCGGGGCATGATTCTATCACGCTAGATTTCTCAAATTCTCCTCCTGGTGTCCGAGAACACCGGCTGATTAAAGCTTTTAGCAATACAGGCAGCAGTGGAAGCTGGAACATAGCGGCTAGCGAGATTAGCTCTGTTAGATCGGCTCCCTCAGTCTGATCGTGTGTGTGTGCGTCGCGGGGCATTGTTTTACTATATTTCCTTTTGTATTAATAAAATGTATTTTTATGTATGGAATCATGCCTCCGGCTGCCTTTGGTTGAACCCTTATGAACTAGTGAGAAATTTGTGCTCGCTCCCGCTAAAGGCTGCAGTTATTCGCAGCGCCAGGCGCGGCGCTCATGAGGTTTGTTTTTCAAAGCTCCCTCACGTCCCTTTAAATGATCCTAATAGAAAAACAAATCCTGTGTTCGATTTCCAATAAGTTCAGTTTGAGATGTATTTATATTTGTTTTATGAAAATTATGCAAATGATGCAAACTAATCAGAACTGAAACAATCCTATTACTCAGCGTTTCTGATAGATTCAAAGACAACTTTAGGAACACACAAGTATCTTTTCACCTAATAAATAGTTGGTTAAACTTTAACTGCATTCTGCAGAGCAAACAGCGCTATCAGACAAAGCACATACACACCCAGCTGGATGTGGACCAGCTTCCAGAAGGTCTGTTGGATGGTTTTAGCAATAAAAAAATATGCATAATTCAACCAAATTGAACACATTATCGACTTTTTGTTCTTTGCATCTCTTGTATGGGTGTCTGAGCAGCTCTGCTTTAGCGAAGGCTTAGCCAGGAAGCTCATAGTTATCAAAGGCCATCTCGGTCCATTACACAGCCCGTGTGCTCACAAACTGCTGAGTTACCAAGATACCTAAGCTGCTGAGCTGCAACAAAAAACGATTCATGGGCGAAGCATCGGGACTCTGTAAACTCTTCAGTGGCACAGTCACTTATCTCAGCCCACAGGCCTCGTTTAACCACACAAACACACACCCACACACACACATACTGACAGAGCTACGTGTCCATTTCACAGAGATAAGGGCAGCACAACAACTGTGAATGACGGACACACAACTCCACTCCACTGCATCACGCCGGCTCTCTATCGATTCAGCTCATCACGAGCATGAGGTCATCAGCTCCACCCCAGAGGCTGATGGGATAACTTCTCTGTACAGTAGACCCACCAGGGGATTGGGCAGGCGTGTCCCCTTTACCCCCCCCCCCCCTTTCCCTCCACCCCCTCCATCATTTCTGTCCACTCCAGATTCCCCAGAAAGCTCTAGCTCAGCACATTTGGCTCCGTCTCCAGTCATATTCGATTACCACTTACACATTTCAATCTATTTTACTCTCCCACTGCTCTGCTGCTGCCATCTCCCTCCCCTTCCCCCTGATTGACGCTTGGATTCTCTGCACACGTTCAAAGACAGAACGTCACATGACCAGAACTGGATCGATCCGAGCGCATCCTTCACCGTGCGCTGTACAGTACAATGAGCGTTACATAACCTGCTTACAACTCTCCTCTCTGGGAGTTTATAACACAAATCCACTCCTGAAAAACATATATTTACGTTGCTCAAAGTCAGGAGATTTCCATGATGCTAAAGCACGTCCCATCTGGTAAATTGATCAGAGCACAGCGGAGCTTGTTTGCTGTCATAAACACTCTGTAGCAGCTGAATGCTTTTAGCATGTGTAGGCTCCTGTAAGCTGTACCAACCAAACAGGATATCAGATGGCTCTTTCTTCAGAACATGGTCCCTTTTATCTCTTCTCCCAGCAGGATTATTTCAACCCCACTGCCCTACACTGGCATGAATACAGACCTGTCTGTGGGGTTAAAACATGCCTCATCCACCTTGTTTGGCACTGCAGCCTTAAAAAACGCCAAGAAATCTATTTGATGTACTAAAAATATGATTATTATAATTAAATCTACTATTCAGAGATTATGTTTTGATTAAAATTCTTCAAATAACTGAGCTAATGACTCATAGTTGCGTGTTGTTTTTATGAGTTATGCTTTTAAAATTATTTGTTGGTCTAATTTCTTAAAAGACATCGGTTTATAGTTGGGGTCGAGACCCCATGGTGGGTTCTGAAACACCATGTGGAAGGTGGGGTGTCTAGAGATGAAGAGAAATTAAATTTAAAAACAATCGACAAAGGCATATTAGCTTATTACCAGTGTCTGTACGTATATTTATCCAACAATATTTGTCCATCAGACTTTTATTTTGTAGGTCAGACGCTGGATTAGTATGAGACCTGCTGCCTTAGGAAACGTTAAAACCACCCAGTGAGGTCCGTTTTAAGGAGTGATCATTTCTGAATGTTAATGAATACGTTTTTTAAAAATTGGCTAGGAATTTAGGTGAAATATTGTTAAAAACTGCACCTCAGTGGTAAAATGTCAGCATTTCAGCCATGACAAACACATTTCTAAAACATATAAAAGTTTGTGAAACCTTTTATATGTTTATGATATACTACAAAATGACTAATGTTTAAGTAAATTATGTTTCCTCCTGTGACTCGACTCTGATTGCATCACACACGTTTGTGCTTTTCAGTTTTATAAATATTTCCTGATATGTTCATGCATGCAAATTTATGTGCAGCCCTTGTGGGAGCCAGAATAAAATCAACCATTCATGATTGCATCAAAACCTTTTCACAGCTTGTGTCCGTCCCCTCAGTCATCACTCTTAACAATTCCCTGATGCAATGAAACCAGAGGGCATCGCAGCGTTGTGTGCACCCCAGCGGGGGGGGGGGGGGGGGGGGGGGGGGGGGGGGGGGGGGGGGGGTGCTCTAAATGAAAAGGTCACATCTCATTCACCTGTTAAAGAGCACTTCAAAGAGAAATCTGGCACAGGTATACAGCTCATGGACACAAATCCCAACCGTTCCCGCCTGGGTGCAGAGAATAGAACCAGATCTTCCAGGGATGAGCACAACATAAAGGCCTTGACTACTGATGTATAAAGGTCACATTAAAAGTTACAGGATGGCTCTCATAGAAGATCCAGCACAAACAATGGTGACAAAGGAAAATGCCTGAGGATGTTCCCCTGTCTTTGATGTGTGTTTAAACACCCACATGCACATGCACAAGCATTACCTGGAAGCTGCTATTTCCACTTTACTCCTGGCGATGGCTGCAGCCCTCTGTGCCCCCTCCACAGCCCGATCCACCTTCTCTTTGGTTTTGGGGTTCTTAAGAGGGATCAGCTGCTTTCTTATTCCACGAACCAGCACGTTATTTTTGTACTTCCCTTCTTCCTTGGTGCTGTCTGGGAAAACCGTGCACCCGTAACCATGGCGCTTGTTGTTAAGCCATTCTCCCTCGTATTTCATCCCGTTGGATCTCTCCGAAACACCAAATCCATTCCGCTTGTCGTTCTTCCATTCGCCCATGTAGGTCTCGGTTGTGGTTGCATCCACATGGTCCTCCAGAGGTAGGTCCTCATCCGGCAGCTCGCCATCACCGATGGATATGGTGGAGTTGGCGTCGCTGGAGCTGATGCGGCTCATGGTGGCGTCGCTCCTCGCTGAGCTGCGTTTGCTGGAGATGGAGGTCCGAGAGTCGGACTTGCGCAGCTGTCGGAGGCTGCCGAACAGCGAGCCCCGGCGGAACAGGCCTTTTTTCTTGCCGGTGACGACCTCGCTGTCTGAGTGGAAGTTCAGAACGAAGCCACCTCGACTTCCCGTCGGCGTGTCCGTTGGGGAGGAGAGATCATGGAGCACCGTGCCGTTGCTTTGCTCGGAGCGCAGAGAGGCCATGGACGTACGGAGGGGAGAGCGGATGACAGTGGCCATCCCGTAAGGAACACTCTGACGAACTCCATAGCCGTGGCGCATCCCACCCATCCACTGACCTTGATAGGTACCTGTGAGACAGACAACCAGTAAGAGGAAGTGACGCCTAAAGGTTTTACCTTTTGTCCTTTTTGTGTAAAATACCTCATTATGTGTTGCTCACGTCAAAGTGTCATTCTGGTCTTTCAAGTAAAAAAAATACCTTTATGTTTAAAAATGTGTAAGAACATGATACATGTCTTGACAAATTTAAACTTGATTGAACTTCTTGAGATAACCTATCTTTGTTGGCATGTATTAGGATAGGGAGACTGGAAATGTAATAGTGGTAATTAGACAAACTAAATTAGATCTCAACTTCCAAGAAACCTCTTTCTGCTAGCGACGTATTCCATGAACAGGCATCGGCTGTACGGCGGTCTAAGGAGGCCTTAGGAACTACTGAACATAAAACTTGTCTGAAAACATCTTTTGAAAGAGTTTAAGCACTTGCACCAATAACGAAAAACATAAAACACACTGCAGTCTACCACAAGTGATCAAAAGCTTTGACTTAGATCTGTGACAGTAAGTACAGCTTGCTCAATCCCAGTAATTTGATTAACATACTGGGAATCATTTGGGATGCATGTGAATCTCTTAGCTAGGGGCCTATTTTTAAGTCAAGTTCGCCACTTTCTCTCTTCGACGACTGGGAATTGCAGTGAGTCACTTAAGGAGGAGAATACTTCATTAATCCCATTTGGTGCTGCTGAGCCTGACGAGCATGTTGCTGCTTCTTCAATCCTGACCCCAACCATTAGAGGATCTCATTATTATGAGCTCATTTAGCAACACAATGAAATAAGCCTTAACAAACTGACAAAAAAAAAGAGAAAGAAAAAAAATCACACGCTAGCTTAGGCAGGAATTTAGATGGATAAACAGTGTAAGATTAACAGGCTGGCTGTGTGCTGCAGTCCAGTTTGGTGACCCTGCAGATCAAGTTATCAGGATGCAGCAGGGCCAGACAGCCAGATGTTGAGTAGATCCTCTAGGATCAGCTGATCTGCCAAGCCCAGCAATCTGTAACCATCATATGTGAAGCATTTATTCAGCACCATAAGGCCTCGGTTAGAGGAGATGGCATTTTAGAATGAGAAAAGACCACATGTAGCACCACAGGTCTAGCTTAGGCACCGGTTTTAGTTTCCTTGGGATCGTGTTATAATGATTCATTTGAATTGAGTCATTTCCAGCATATCCAGGTGGATGGACCTGAGTTTGGTTTATAACTAGAGGCTAACACAACAGAGAAATCTGCATTAATATTAGCGATCGGCCTAAAATCAGCGCCAGTCTTAGAAAATCCCATATTAGTAGACCTCTGCTTAAAATGGCTGAATGCTTAGATCAGTGTGTGTGTATTTTCAGCTCCTGGAAAGTGCTGCATTACATTGTCAGGAAGTAACAAGTCCACTTGTTAAATCTGTCTCTATTTCCTGCTGGTAAATCACGGTTTAAACTGGGATTTCTGCAGGTGCAGGAGGTGCTTCTGCATCCAGGGTCTCAGATGCAAACATGCTAGAAAAGTAGGTGAATTTCGAACCACACTGAGCTAAAAATGATTTGCTTTGCTCTCCAAACTCTCCATCAGCCATACCGAGGAGGAGTCCCACCCCTCCCTCTGGCATTAAGACAAGCAACCGGTAGTTGCCAAATCAGATGCGCCACTGAAAAATGATCAACATGTCAGAATCTTCCTATGAGCGAAATAAAAGTTCTTGTTGTTATTTCCTGTCACATCAGATGCATTATTAAGATCTCCCCTCTGTTGCATCCTACACACCACCAGCTACATACCAGTTAAAGGGACACACACACTCACACACACACACCCCTGATTCCTTTACCTCCATCGCAGTAGGTTTCGACCCCGTATCCATCCTGCAGCCCGTTGCTCCAGGTGCCTTCGTATCGAGCGGGTGTGTTGTGGCTCTGCCGAACCCCGTAGCGACCCTTAAAGCCGTGACTCCACTCCCCTCGGTAGATCCACTTGCCTTTATTCTCCACACCCAGCCCGTGCCGCTTCCCCTGGGACCAGTAGCCCTTGTAGGTGTTCCCGCTGGGCCAGGTGTACACGCCGACTATCTCGAAGCCGTGCGACCAGGACCCGGCGTACTCGCCCTGGCCCTTGGGTCCGGTGCAGATGCCGTGTCCGTGGGCTTTGCCATCCTCCCACCCCCCGCAGTAAGTGCCGCCGTCGTCGAAGTCAAACCGTCCGCCCGTCATTCAGATAAAGGCTGGAAATCTGCGCCAGACTCCAGGACCGAGCGGCTCTCCCAGCACCCTGTGTGTATGTGTGTGTGTGTGTGTGTGTGTATGTGTGTGTGTGTGTGGAGGGGTGTGTGTGTGTGTGTGTGATGACAGGACGAGGCAGCAGCAGCAGGAGGAGGATGATGATGGTGGCTAGAGAGGAGCAGAAAACAGGGAGGATGAAGAGTCTTCAATCCACACAGCGACATGTAACAGTGAAGGTGTGATCGGTTACCGGAGGCGCTCCGTTCAGTCTCCCCCCTCTCACCCACTGATCACAGAGGGAGGGAGGGAGGTATGGAGACCCTGCTGGAGAGGAGGCTGTGGGCCAATCGCAACGTCACGCCACAAGGCCTTCCCTTCACCCCCCCTCTCGCTGTCGCCTGAACCCCACCAAAATAAGACTCCGCTATATTTAATACAAATGGCGTTTTAAACTGTTTGGTTCTCATCTGATCTGGCTTTGTTTGGGACCCCCCCCCCCCCCCCCCCCCCCTAAATAAATTCAGAAAGTTTAACATTTTTCTCAGTATATATATTTATAGATATATTTTACTATTTGATTGTGTTCTTTTTATTTGTACTTCTCTAAGATAAAATTGTATTAAGCAAAACAAAGTGTACAGGAAAGGATCAGTTATTGATTGGCTGATTGTTTTCTTTTCTGTAAACTAAGATTTCCTCCATTATCAGAAACAAGATCAGGGTCTGGGTCTTTCTACAGTAAAGCTGCTAGTCACGTTTTATGAACACAGCTCACAAGTCTAGAAGTCATTCAGAGTTTGTGGTCCTATTTTTACCAGGTTATTAAATATAAATAAAAACCTGATTAATGAAAGATGAACGCGTTGAACTGGACTGTAACATTAAGATAATAAAATGATTTTAATTTGTCTGTTTTTGTTTGGCCTGCGTTTTTAACTTTTCTTTAAAGGGACATGAGGGAGCTTTTGAAGAAAAGTAATAATTGCATGTTCAGTTTATTTAGGTTAATAAGTGATGAAGCATTTTAAATCAAAAAGAATGAGGCCACCCATGTATCATTCCATTATCTTGAACAGGCTGAGCTGTAAAATGTTCTGCAATTCGGGGTCCGAATTTCCCGCGCTGTCCTACGGATGTGACGTCAACTGACGCTTCTGCGCGTTTTCGGGCTAAAAAAGTAATAATAAATGTATATCCAGTAGGTGGCAGTATTGCACCTTTGTGTAGTGTTGCTAGTCAATGGCGGACTTCCTTATCTAAACCAGTGGTTTTTCTCATAAAACTGGTGTTATTTGGCAGTGTTTATAGAGCTGAAAACCTCTCTGATGGATTATAAGGGTTTCACAGAGCTAAAGGTGCTGTTATAGGCGACCACACAGCAATCTGTCCATGTTTATGGTCTCGGCACTGAAGGCCGCAAATCCCCGACTGTTTCCTAGACCTCAGTCCGTTTACAGTGCATCTAAGGCGGCTCTGCTGCGCACGGACCTCCGGGTGCTACGGAGCTCCACTCCGTGATGTGAATTTGAGAAATCTAGGGTAATATATGCGGCGGGGCATGATTCTATCACGCTAGATTTCTCAAATTCTCCGGATGTCCGAGAACACCGGCTGATTAAAGCTTTTAGCAATACAGGCAGCAGTGGAAGCTGGAACATAGCGGCTAGCGAGATTAGCTCTGTTAGATCGGCTCCCTCAGTCTGATCGTGTGTGTGCGTCGCAGGGCATTGCTTTACTATATTTCCTTTTGTATTAATAAAATGTATTTTCATTTATGGAATCATGCCTCCGGCTGCCTTTGGTTGAACCCTTATGAACTAGTGAGAAGTTTGTGCACGCTCCCGCTAAAGGCTGCAGTTATTCGCAGTGCCAGGCGTGGCGCTCATGAGGTTTGTTTTTCAAAGCTCCCTCACGTCCCTTTAATCTCTCATTGAGACTGATAACCTCGTTATCAAGGGAGACCTGAAGGCAGGGCTCCTGTTAGTAAACATCTGAACATGATGTCATTATAATGAAGTCATCAACATCCTGCTGAGGATTAAATTCTTCAATTTGTCAAATGCAGTTGAGGGCTGCAAAAAATCCATCTGAGGGCTGCAAGTGGCCCCTGGACCGCAATTTGGACATACACACACCTGCTTTAGAACCTTAGGGTGTAAGTGGTGGTGCAGACTGAACCTGGTCTAAAGCCAGTGAGTGAATAATTCACATTTACCAATCAGCTGCATTTTAATTTAAACCAAAACTTTTCACTTCAGTAAATTCAACATTTTCAAACAAAAATCAAACTACTAGTTACTACTAGTTATATTCAAAAAGATGTAGAGCTAGGTGAGAACCTATACTACATCTTTTATATCCACTCCTTCCTGTTAGATGACTTTAGCCCAGGCAACACCCTGTGACCCACTTTTGGGTCACGACCCACCAGTTGAGAGTCCCTTAAAAAAAACACTTTGCTCCCACAGGTGTAAATTCATAAAGTATTATTAACAACAAAATCTGTTTGTTTATTTATTATTAGTGATCAGAATATATCATGTTATTCTCATCAGCCATATTGAAAAATATGTAAAAATAAATAAATAGGTGTTTTTTTTTAGATGAGTTTAAAATGAAAAACTGCAAAAGAATCTATCAAACCTCATATGGTGTTGAGCTAGAAGTCTCAAACTGTTCATGTCTATTACAATATTAAATAAATCGAAAAACATTTTGAATGGGAAATTCTTATTTCTCTAATATCAATAAGTACCTCCACATAAAAAGTACCAGACGTTTACCAACTCATCCCCTGTTTATAAAATCACACACCTAAACTTACCAACCAGGATCAAATCATGAATGTACTTTTTACAGTACATAATGATATGCTTATGGATGGAATTCAGAGGCTGTTTGAGGTCAAAGAGACAGTAAGAACTAAAGAGGACAATTTGTAAGACACAACACATGTAGGGAGTCATTTCAAAAGACAAAAGTGATTTTATGGAAACTAGTACATTCCTCATTTTTTTCTATAACAATGACCAAATAAATTCTCAAATCAAATAAAAAATCTAAATCTTTTATATTTATGTATATTTTAATATAAACCCATGATTTAAAAAGATTTTTCACTAGTTTTCAAATGTATTTTTTAACTACCATTTAAAAAATCTAAGTTTCAATTGAAATCTAACAGTGAGTTAGTTGATGCATCAGGTAGATCACCTGACAAGATGTTGACCGAGATGATACCGAGCGCTTCTGCATGAAAACAAAGACACGCGAGCGACCTCTGCTGTACAAATACAGTCATTGCACACACATGTTCAGATCTTGGTTCACATGATAAATCTGAATGAATATCAAACTTTATTGTCAATAAGCATCTAGTATGTAATGAAATTAAGAAAGCCTATGTGAATCAGAGCATCTGAAACGTCTTAAATCATAGCAGTAAAAGGACTGAGGGAGTAAAAACCCACAAATATATATATATATATATATATATATATATATATATATATATATATATATATATATATATATATATATATATATACAATTATTAACAAAATATTTTCAAAAGATAAGGAAAAATAAACTTTT
>SSNR01000121.1:1559959-1573256 GCA_006937965.1 Callopanchax toddi | reverse complement strand
GAAAAACAAAACATATACATTTATTTAAAAAAATGCACATATAGGGAAAATAAAAACAAAATATATTTTTTTCTTGATGATAATTCACATAATTCAGAAAAACAAAAAACAATATATATATATATTTCTTTGCAAAAATGCACATATAAAGGAAAAGAAAAGACAAATTACGTATTTCTGCTTTTATTTTTAAATATGTCAGTTTCGGATTTATTTCTTCATGAAAATGTACAAACTAAGGAAAGGGAAAAAGAATATATTTTTTTTATTTCATGAAAATGCACATAATAAGAAAAAGGAAAAACAATATTTTTTTTTCTTGATGAAATTACAGGTAATAAGGAAAAGGAAAAACAAAACATATACATTTATTAAAAAAATGCACATATAGGGAAAATAAAAACAAAATATATTTTTTTCTTGATGATAATTCACATAATTCGGAAAAACAAAAAACAATATATATATATATTTCTTTGCAAAAATGCACATATAAAGGAAAAGAAAAGACAAATTACGTATTTCTGCCTTTATTTTTAAATATGTCAGTTTCGGTCCTCCATACATCACATGCCTCACAATAAAATGAAAGTTTAAATACCGGTAGGTTAAAAAAATCTCAGTCTTGATTTCCCTGATGGGTTACAACATTTGAACAGGATACAGGATACATAAAGAAGGAAGAAGATAGAAAAAAAAAAAAGACTAGACTAAATTTGTTTGCAAGCGAATGTGGCCCCTCCGGGCCAGCAGGGGGCGCAGCTAGTCTAAACAGTGACATGTCGCGCTGCTCTAACAGATAAAATGGCGTCGGATAACGGCTCTAAATCTCAAGATGATACAGCCGCTCTCATACAAACAAACTCTGGAGAAGATGTTGGTCAACAGAGTGTCTTAGTGGTGAATAAACCCACATTAAAGCTTTACCACTGGACGCAGTCCTTCAATTCTCAGAAGGTGAGTGTCAGGTTTCAGCACCACGGCTCGGGGGACAGCTCCACATTAGACGTAATTATTAAACTGGAATATTTACGTGGTTTATGCTTCATTTTTGCCATAAAATGATAAAAACCAAACAGAGTTTTATTTTTTTACACATTTACTATCAGAACACTATTATATCTGCATTTATGTATATATATTTAATCGAAAACTACCTCTTAAACCTCTTTAAAGACATATGCATGTTGTTTAATCACTTATCTGAAGTCTGTGGAATCAGAAAACTAAAAGGAGAGGAGCTGAATCAGCACTAACACGTTCTGTTGTTGTCCAGGTTCGTCTGGCCATAGCAGAGAAGGGTTTACGCTGTGAGGAGTACGATGTGAGCCTTCCTCTCAGTGAACACAACGAGCCTTGGTTCATGAGACTGAATCCTGCTGGGGAGGTACCGGTTCTGGTTCACGACAACAACGTCATCTGTGATCCAACCCAGATAACGGATTATCTGGAGGAGAACTTTAAGGATGGTGAGGAGGAGAAATGAGGCTGCTGGTGATCTCTAAGTAGATCAGATTGGGTGATGTAATTTTTTATTTCAGTGCATTTTTAAGGGTTTCTTGCATGGTTCATTTGTTTTTAAATTGCATGTATATTCATTTGCTGTTGTTTTAATTTTTTTCTTTATTTGCACGAATCTGTGATATAGTCTAAGAGGCTTCATCAAAAAAAGATGGGGAAAATATTTCTCTTTTATCAGTAAGTCATATTTTAGCTCTTCTGTTTCTTTTGTAAACATAAAAAACTATGAGGATGTGTCAAAAAGCATCAGTATTTTCTCATTTTCTGGGTTTGTTTGTCTCCAGAGGGAACTCCCAGGCTGGTTCCTGAAGAAAGCAGCAGGTATTATCTCAGAGTGCAGCACTACAGGGAGCTGCTGGACTCACTACCGATGGATGCCTACACACACGGCTGCATCCTTCATCCTGAGATTACCGTGGACTCCCACATACCTGCATATGCTGCCACGTCTATAAGAAGTAAGACTGCATTAGATGCAACGCAGGATCAGTTTGAGCTTTTTGCTGCAGCATTCAGTTAGTTTACCCTTTTTAGGATTCTTACAGAAGCTATATGCAAAGCTGTTATTATTTCTCTGCCCATTTAAACATGTCTGTTTCCTAAAAATCTGCATATTTTGAGGACATTGTCATATATTTCATTAATCTTAAGGGTCAAATAATAACATAAAATAGATGTCAGCATACAAATAAATGCAGTCAAGCTGATATTGTTCTTTTAGGGTCTTTTTGTTACATGAATTGACTGATTTTGAACACGCTAAATGTTATGTTGTTCCTGACAGCACAGATCGGAAACACGCAATCCGAGCTGGAGAAACTGGCTGAGCAGAACCCAGAGCTTAAAGATGCTTATGTAGCCAAACGGAGGCGCTTAAAGGTGAGAACAAAGGGTTTGTGATTTATAGCAGAGTTTGCATCCTCCAAAACTCATGAAATCAAATTCTTGAATCAACTATTATTATCACTGGCACAACTATCACTGTGTTTAGTTGTGCCGGTTTTGCAATATATTGTAATCCGTAATTCTATTTAAAGTTTTTGTATCCTTTTAGTGGTTTAATTAGATCTTGATGCATGGACAAGACCTGCAAATCCACAAAAAAGTAGTTTTTTTTCTTACAGAAGGTTCGACTACAGAACTTATCGAAATGTATCAAATGTGGTTTCAGACTTTTCTTCATTTATTAACTGATATCACATAAAACACCACACAGTGTGGCCTTACTTGTGCACACTTTAAAGAAAAAGATGAGCAATCCTTCACAAATCAGCAGATCAATTAGTGCAGACTGAGCTGTTTATAAGAGAAACGATCAACTAGATAGAAGAGGAAAATTGAATGCCTTTGTTCCCATTAATGCATATTAATATGGTCCATTTTATTAAACCACATTACTTAATTTGTGAATCAACCATTTGTTTTAAAAAGCCATTAAAGAAGAGATGACACTGATTTTACTGCATGTGATGAGAAGTTTGGCAGCCAGAGTGAAAGTTGTTTAATTCATCTAAAATGTAAAAAGTAGTCAGGCACAGACACCAGATTTTTTTCAAACTGAGTACAAGTACGAGTACATACATTTAAGTACTTGGTGATACCGAGTACCGATATGAGTACTAATAAATGCCATTGGTCTAAATCATGGCTTGGTAAATGAACAAATTGCTGTTTTTATATTGAACCAAATGTTGGGACTATGAGGGTTTGGACAGTGTGTGTACTGCTACAAAACAACAACAACTACTACTACTACTAGTACTACTACTACTACTACTACTACAACTACAACACAAGTAAGTTGACTCCCATCTCCTCCAGAGCTAGCTGCTGTTAGCTCCGGTTAGCTGTTCATGTTGCAGCTCAACTCAGAGCCAAGCTCCACGCTATGTTATAGTATCGGTGTACTTTTATGAGCATGAGTATAAGTATACGACCTTAGTATCGAACTGATACCAGTATTGACATCTGTGCATCACTAGTAAAAAGGCATTAAAGGTGATTTTTTTTTTCTAAATGTAAATGTGTTTACAGTCAAAGTTGTTTGATCATGACAACATGAAGTACCTGAAGAAGCTTCTGGATGAACTTGAAGGTGTGATGGACCAGGTGGAGACTGAATTACAGAGGAGAGTGGAGGAAACACCAGGTATCCATGGCAACTTGATTCTTAACGCAACATTTAATATATAAAGCAAGCAGACATTTTGCCAACACTTCCTCCTTCATTTGTAGAGGAAGGCAGCCTTTCCTGGCTTTGTGGTGACTTCTTCAGCATAGCCGACATCTCTCTGGCCGTCACGCTGCACCGCCTCAAGTTCCTCGGCCTCTCCCGCCGTTACTGGGGCAACGGCATCCGAGTCAACGTGGAAACGTACTACGAGCGAGTGGTGGAGAGGCCGGCCTTCAGGAGAGTGCTGGGCCACGTCAACAACATCCTGATCTCTGCCGTCCTTCCTGTGGCGTTCCGAGTGGCCAGAAAGAACGCTCCAGTTATCGTCGGTGCGACTCTGCTGGTCGGGCTTCTCGGCGGAGCGACATACCTCACATTTCTCTACATGAAGAAGAGGCTAACTTCTCTCAGCTGAGGTGATCTGCAGCAAACTGATCAGTTAATAAACATCTACAATATGTAACAGAACAAACCACAGAATGAACATTTAATCATCCTCGTTGTTGCATTCTGCTCCAAAAGAATGGATTTAAATGTTTTACCTTATTTTTAGTTGGATTTACTAGAATGACAAGTCAGCATCTGACATTTACATAAAACCTGTTCATATGTGCAGCCTTTGTACAGCTTATGTACGCAAACACGGGAGGCCTGAAATATATAATAGCAGTATAAATGCTTCTAGCAGCTCAAAAAAGTGATGAAAGCAGGTTGTTTGTGCAGTCATGGCGTCACCTGAATGCACCATTCCTGGCCAACAAGCCTGAAAGCACAGTGATCTGGACACCGACATGGATATTAACAAACCTGTACACATAGAAATGACAACACAATGTTTAATATATTCATATAAAATGACCAAAACGATCATATCTGACATCTGGATGTGTGCTCATATTGTTGCTTAATGTGTCCATGTCACTTGTTATTATGTTGGTGTTGATATTTGCAGAAGTTACAATAAAAAACCTAACATTTTGTTTGCATTCTATGACTTGTTTGTCAAAAAACTTAACATTAGGGTTTCTTATGTGAGTAAATGCTAAATGTCTTAAAGAGACATGCAGTCCACCTCAAATGTGCGAAATAAAAAAATAAAAAAATAAATAAAATAAAAATAACCACATACATGAACTGGTTTATCAGTTTTATCTTTTAACCTTTATCAGTATTGGTATTTGCTGGTTCAGTCATGTTGACCTACTCAGCCACATCCATGGGGTAGACTTTACCAGGACTAGTCACGTGTTCTGCTTTAGGATTAGTGGGAATTCAAGAAACAGTGCAACAAAAAAGAGCTTATAATTTAAAAATACATTGTAATTATCCATGTGGTTTAAAACAAATACATATATATTTAGTTGTTACTGTCAATGTGGAAATATCTAAGTAAACTAAAGATATCTGAAGTATGAAAAATGTACCCTATGGTCATACAGTAGAAAATGTTTTTTTGTTCCACTAGAGGGCGCTGTTTCCTCAAACAACACGTCTAACTTTGAGAATACAGAAAACACTATTTAACCCTTTTTTCACAGGGACCACCCTTAGTGAATGTAAGTAGTTTTAGAAAACAACTTATTTCTACAGTTCAGTGTAACGCTGATGATATGGAAGCAGCTGCAGTATCTACTGCCAAAAGTTATTTATCAGATGACAAAATAATAACAGTGGCAGCCTGTGGTGAAATCCTCTTTCATCAACTTTTTCAACCTAAAATGAACACGTTTTTGTTATAAAATGTTTGGAAATTCATTTTGCTTTCATGTGCTGACCAAACACAGGCACATTTTTAGATGTTCTCAAAGGGGGGAGGTCACGGTGAAGAGTGAAAATCTCATGTGGTATAGATGCACATCGGTAAACAGTTGTGGTTTGAAGGTGACGGCTTTCATTCCTTTACGCTGAAGGTCCTGCAGTTTGTTTTATGAATCAGAAGCTCACACCTCTTTGGACTTGATAAAGCAAAAGTCAGTCACCAAAGTTGTCAGACGCAGGCCGTTCATTTAGAGAAAAATATTTGTCACCTGTAAGGTTCAGATGTGATGGATTATAATTTTCAAAGGTTTTTGTGATGAAAGAAAATCAGGATGTCACTGATGATGTGGCATCGGACCTGAAACACGTCTCCTCTATTGTGCTGCAATCTGTAGGCCAACTGAACGTTTATTTATCTTCCCATTCAGGGCATCTGTAAACCTCTTTGGTGTATCCTAGAAATTGTGACTGGCCCCCAGTCAAACCACTGAAACGGAGCTGTAATGGTTCTCCTTTCTGCCAGTAAAATAAACAAAATCAGCGTGCATCATCAGCTCCCCCTTTTTCTCACTCGGTCTTCTAAGAACTCGTTTTTCTCTGAGCAGAGTCTTTTTCCTTTTGCTCGTCCTGGCAGAAAGTCTGCTCCAGAGGCAGTGGGTGAGGTAGTGCAGGTGCCTGTTTTGGAAACGGATAGTTGTGTGGAAACCCCCAGCAGTCTGGAGCGTGGAGAGGCATACAGTACGGTGTGTTTGATGACTGGAAACGAGTTACTAGGTGATGCAAGGGCGAAGGGAGGAGCCAGAGTCAAACATAAAAGCATGCTGCATGTTAGGGGGTGCAGAACAACCTGCTGCAGTGGAACATTTCAAACAAAATGCCCAGACAAACCCATCAGGGACGGATCTACGGGGGGGTGCAAGAGGTGGCAACTGCCCCATGTAGAACCTTGCCCCCCCAGCTCCCCCCTACTTTTATGCTCTTAAAATACTTGTAAAAACTAATCACACGTTTATCTAAAAGCTTCTTATAGTCTTCAAATTAAATATAAATTTACTAAAAATATCTAGTAGTAAATTTAATCTTAGTTCCCTGAAAACATGAAAGCGTTAGCCACCACTAGTTAGTTTATCTTACAACAAACACGAGAAAAGTTTAGATATGAACATGAAGTGAGGAATGAAAAGGAATTAGAGATGGTGAGATTCAGAAGAAGGCAGAATGATAGAGAGACCAGGAGGGTCACGGGTGAAGGAGACCACTGAAAGAGCGACAGGTGAAGAAAAAAGTCAAGATGAGGAAAATGATGTTAGTATACTGTAATGGTTGAAGATATGAGAGAGAGAAGATAAAGGAGAGAAGGATAGTACAGAGTCAGGGAATCTCTACTTTATATTCCTGCTATGGATTTATTCTCTGTAGATTCCAGTGCAGAGACATTAGATGCTACAATGAATAACATCTACCTGTCTGTCTACAGGCTGTGAAGCTAGATAGGCCAGGCTTTACAGATGTCAGTGTTATAATTTTATAATATAATACAATGAAATATGAAGCAAATCCTACAGTACACAAAATTAGATTATTCTAATTATCTTTGATTTCTTAAGAGATAATGACACAATAAATAAAAGTGTTTTTGTGGATATTGTTTTTACTACATACTGTATATAGGGGATTTTCACATACTTAAATGAGGAGATTGCCACCCTGCCTAGACTCTTTGTGCTTCCTTTGCCTCCCCATGTAAAGTTTTCTAGAACCCTGTATGGTACCAGTGACTGCTTCTCAAGTCTAAGGAGGTTTTGCAGCAACTCATTTCAGGTTATGAAGGTGGGCTGTTGGACGATGATGTTTGGGTTGGGTTGGATGTTCACAGACAGGCAGGCTGGGTAAACACAAACCCCCACAGCGGTCAGCTGACAGCCAACTCAAGGTGGCTTTTTCCAAGTCAACCGAGTGAGTGGGATCATGGAAACTTCCAGAGATATAATGCAGTTTGAAGCGTTAAGCTGTGGTGGCAATAGCTTGGAAGAAAAATGGTATTTCTTGGACATAAAAAGTAAAAAGAAAATTGTTAAAGTCTTGCTAATTCAGTAAGTAGTGGATTCTCCATTGTATCTGCAAAAAACAACATTAAGAGTTCACCTGACTAAATAAGACAAATGAAGAAGTTCTTACATAATGACACAGTAGATCAGATGGTGTGACGGTCAGCCATGTTTCTATACAGTCACAGTGTTGCTCCATCCAGTAGACACCCTCCACCTATCTTCCCCTGTAGGTACTTATCCTGCATACACCTATAATTACCAGGCACTGTGGTTACATACAGGGTAAGTATTTAGTAAGTGGTACGCATTGTGGTACGCCCTGTGAGTACCTTGTACATATAATACCCTGAACTGCTGGTTGGAACAGTTGATGTTCTTTGCAGATCAAAAGACAGGATTCAGAGGAGTGAGGAGTACAGGAGGTGAGTAGTGATCCAGACTGAGGACGGAGCTCCATTTCAATGAAATCATTCAGAGAAAACACATGACATGAATAGTCAAACGGTGGAAAATACCCAGTTGGTGATTGTGTGACAGCAACAGACTCCTTCCATGGGTTAGGGAAAGTAAAAATTATCTAAACATCTAAACTTAGTTGTTAACATCTAGTAGACATCTGCATTTAAACAGGATTGGCAAGGAGAAAAATACAGTTTTAGACTGAAACCTGGAGACTTTAGTGCTTCCTGTGTCCTACTAAGACAACTAGCCATATTGCTTTTACATTTTTAGCTGCCATGTTTCATTTGGCCTAATAATGAAGAGCAGTGATTGGCTAAGATTCTGCTGTCATCAACACCCCCTTCTGATCTAGGTTATAACAAATAGAAAAATGAAGAAAGAATCATCAAAATATGTTAATTTAAATAATAAAAGTTACTTTTATAAAAAACAGCAATGCACCTGGTAGTAATAAGCTAACACTACCACTAGGTGGTAGTAATGTGCCAAGTAGTTTCCTAACTACTGAGTGTTTATCCAGACTAAATTGCATTTTTCAGCACATCTGATCAAAAAAGATTCTCCTCAAATTTCAAAATGTTTTTTTTTGTAACATGGAATCCCATTTTTTGTATCAGATTCTGCCACTTATAGATGACTTAATACTTTGTAGACCAAAAGGAAAGAGCTTGTGGACCATATTTAGCTCAGGGGGTAGTAACTGGTGATCACTGTTGGTAAGTAAAGGTGATGGTAACATGAATGACCTCTGAGTGAATGGGCAGCAGATGTTCCTGTCTTTAACTGCTGTCTACTCAGCATCACTGTCGCATCAGTTGGTTTCTCTTCTCTCCTTGTGATTACTTTGGACACACTCTACAGAAACACTGAGAGAAGACATCCAACATTTGTTTGGCACCATCAAAAAGACGTTCTGAGAAACCCACCAGCCCCTCTTCCAGAAAGCAGCCCGTCACCCCCTTTCAGAGAGTCTGCAATCTCCTATTTGCAGACTCGACAGAGGTGGGATCTCATGATGTTGACACTACTGTTAAAAAGACCCCCCATTGGCTCACCCTCCCCAGCTTTATGATGAAATCCTGTGCCACCACTCACCCCCACATGTGCTCCTCAAATATTTAACCTCAGCCTGTATAAATACTGCAGCGGAGGAGAGATGATACCCAACGCCGTTTGGAGCGCTCCTGCTGCGTTATAAATCTCCACTCAATTGGCCAGATGTGGCCAAGTCAAACACGCCAACAGTTTTTTATTGTGTTAATGAATTTTCTGTGTATGAAGACGGTGCCATTATGATACAAATTAAAACGTGAGTCCAGAGGGGAACTGAGGTGATGATAGAAATGTCTTTTTTCACAGATTTCAGTGAGTGTGGGTCTGCCTGGAAAAATACGAGTTTGACAGATGCTGTTGAATAAAATCAGAGTTGTGGTGTGCATTCTTGCATCCACCAGACAACTGGAAGTAGATCAATGTACTTTTTTTCTCTTTCAAGCATTGACAGTCTTGCTCCAGAGGTTAGTGTAGGTTGGTGGATCTGATCTAGCTTTTTCATCTGCAAATGCAAAGAAAAGTATAGATATTTTATGCATCCAGTCCCAGTACTGAAGGGGAGAGATGGTCCACGTTTGGCAGTAAGTTTGACATGTTCCTAGGGACAGTTGGCCTTTCAGGGCTACTCTTTGTCATTGGAATCTTTGGGGGGGTGCAGTGTGTTGAGTTTTGTGCTTCTTGCAGATGATATGGACTTCTTAGTTTTATCACACTTTGACCTTCAGCTCTTGCAGGGGAAATTTGCCACTGAGTGTATTACACCTCTAAACCTGAGGCCATGGTTCTAAACTGAAAAGGGCTAGATTGACAATTTTGGCTCAGGGAGAGGTCCTACCTCATTCGGAGGAGTTCAGGTATCTCGGGGTGTGGTTGACAAGCGAGGGAAGGAGGGAGCAGGAGATCAACAGGTGTACAGTGCACATTTTAGGACATCCTCAGGTTTCAGACAAAAAGTCAAATCATCAGATAAATAGTCATCAGTCATCAAACAAAAAGTTATAAGTCATCAGAAAAAAGTTGTCAGTCATCAGTTAAAAAGTTATAAGTCATCAGAAAAAGTTGTCAGTCGTCAGGTATAGAAATGGTCAGTCATCAGGAAAAAAGTCATCAAGAAAAAAGCTATAATTTGTCAGGAAAAAATTCATCAGTCGTCAGGAACACAGTCGTAAGTCGTCTGGAAAAAAGTCATCAGAAAAAGTTGTCAGTAATCAGAAAAAACATTGTTGGTTGTATGAAAAAAAGTAATCAGTCTATAATGCGTTTATAGGATCAGCTCAACTTTCTGACAACCTTTTTGCTCATGACAGAGGACTTTTTCCTTGATGACTGGCAACTTTTTTTCTGATGGCTGAAAACTTTTTATTTTTCTTTTAACCTGGTGTCCTGTCCGGCTGTAGAGCAAACAGAATAATGTCTGAGCGCCAAAAACAAGCCCAGCAGTGTTGCCGTTCAAGGTGAGATGTTATAGCCACTGTTATAATGCTCAACCTGATTTATATTTAAATTTACCTTTAAAAATCTTTATTAGAATATTTTTATGGTTGATTTAAATCCCAATGGACACAGAGCCTGAAAGGAAGGGGAAGGGTACAGACAGAAGAGTGGGGGAGAAAGTAAACAGAAAAAGAAGAGAACAAGAGACAAAGAATCCACTTCTAGACCTGCAAATAAAGCACAAACAAACAAACAAAACAGGGAGAAAAATACCACAGCAACAGACAGCATATGAATATACAACAGTTGTGATATCCTTAAAATGTATACGGTAAAGAGACCCATTCAAGAGAGTTCAGTGTCAACCACAGCCCCAGTCAATGTGTCTGAAAATACCTGAGTCCATTTTTATGTGAGCACCTTGTGATCACCTGTGTGTATATATGCGCGCTTGTGTATGTAAGGTTTCTCTATAGAAACATTCAATAATAAGTTCGAGGAGCCACAGACCCGCCCCCAAGGCCCACGGAGGACGCGGAGGAGGTCCAGGCCCCAGACGTCCAGAGGCCACCCAGGGCACGGACACCCCAGGGAGATCGCCGTCAGGGCAGCCGCAAACTCCCCCCCAGAGGGTGCAGAGGCTCACCCCGCGTGTGTCATCGTGCTAGAGCCCCAGGGGGTCTCGGCGAGGGGGTCTCGGCGAGGGGCTCTCAGGCACCGCCTGCAGCCGGCCATCCAGGGCAGATCCAGTCGAAACCAGAGACCCAAGACCCAGGGGCGAACCGGCCCCAGCAGAGGCCCGACTGCTCCCGGGGGCCTAGATCCTGCCAGGCAGCCACAGGGGGAGAGCAGGCAGACACCCTCAGCACCCAGCCCCAGACCCCGAGACACCCCGATACGCTGGGTTAGTGACGACTTTTTTCTTGATGGCTGATGACATTTTCCTGATGACTTTTTTCCTGACAACTGACAACTTTTTGTCTGATGTCTGACAACTTATTTTTCTTGACGACTGGCAACTTTTTTCCTGATGGCTGATGCCTTTTTTGATTACTTTTTTCTGACGATTGATGACTCTCTTCCTGAAAACTGACACCTTTTATTCTGATGACTTATTTCCTGATGGCTGACGACTTTTTTCCTGACTTTTTTCTGATGACTGACAACTTTTTGTCTGATGTCTGATGACTGACAACTGACAACATTTTTATCTGAGACTTGAGGGTGTCCTAAAATGTACACCATACAGGTGGATTGGGGCAGCGTCTGTAGTGATGCAGATGTTGAATCGGTCTGTTGTGGCGAAGACGGAGCTGATCCAGAAAGTAAAGCACTTGATTTACTGGTTGACCTACATGCCAATCCTCACCTATGGTCATGAGGTTTGGGTAATGACCAAAATAACAAGACTGAGTATACAAAACAGCCAAATTAGTTTCCTCCGCATGGTGGCCTTCAAGAGGAGACAGTTTAGGCATTTGGTCAGTATGCCCCCTAGGGGAGGAGTTTTGAGCATGTCCAGTCAGTAAGAGGTCCCTGACTTGACTCAGGACATGCTGGAGGGAATATTTATCAGGGAACGCCTTGGGGCTCCACCGGAAGAGCTGGTGGAGGTGACTGGGTCAGTCTGGGTGATCTGGACCCAATGATGAGATGAGGCAAATATATTTAGGTAAAATCTTGTATTTTGCATATTTTAAAGTCAGTATCCATTGTGCTTGAATAATATTATGTTTTCACTGTATTTTGAACCTGAAAACATTAAGTATGTTTCCTAACCAGTATTGATGTCTGAACAAACTGAAGACTTTCCTCCAATCACCAAAATAAGAAGCTTATAGCATTTTTATAAGAAAATACAGAAGAAGGATGTTGACTTTTTGCAATAAAATTTAAAGCTTTTGATTGATCAGGACACAAAACTTAAAGAACAGGGCTTTTAAAAAGTTGACAAGGTGGGTAAATGCATTCCTTCAAGGATGACCAGGGTTTTAATTTAGCTCAATTTGTGCAATGCAGGCCACTGCTTTACCAAAAGGCATTTGAATGAAACTTTCCATCTGCAGCTGGAGACAATGTTGGTGAAAGTAATCATGAAAACACCATAGTTTTGAGAGAAAAAAGAAGCTTTAAATAAATTCACAGGCACTACTTGGGCCAAGTGTGAAGATCACTGTGTTCACTGCGTTCTGCCTCCAACTGCTTGGTGCACTTGGATAATAAATATAGCTGCAAATTGATGCCAAAGCTGACTCTGAGACAGATGCCACAGTGAATCTGTTCCTTGGTGATTTTGATTTAAGCTGCCTGAGTGTTTGAAAAAAATATGCAAACACCATATTTCTGCTTTAAAGTCAGCAATGCCAGCTTTTGTTTCTTTGAAAAAAAATCTTAAATCAGAACTTAGAGACATGTAAGCGTGCAGCCAATCTGATACATCATTGCTGAGCGTGCAAAATCAACATACAGTAAACAAAAGCGGCTAAATCGATGCTTTTTTATTTGTCACAAGCAGTTACAGCTCATTTAGGTTTGAGCCAACACACTCATGCCAGCACATACTCGCTCTGTTGGTCTTTGCTGGAGTTCTCTGGCTCTCCTCTAATGATGTTATCATTTCATTTGAATCCAGTTTTAATTGTTTTCTTGTGTTTTGTTGATGTGACGTCGTAAAGTTTTATTTTTCAGAACACAGGATGAGCCAATTACAGCAATTTGAATGGGAGTTAGGATTTGAGTTAGATGAAAATCAGCTGACTGTGCAGATCGGGCTCCACCGGCAGCTTGTCCTCACTGACCTGGAGAAGAAAAAACACACAGAATTTTACAATCTGACTTTTAAATG
>SSNR01000121.1:1535658-1559859 GCA_006937965.1 Callopanchax toddi | reverse complement strand
GGGGGGGATGCATTGTCTCTGATTGTCCTGTACGTGGCCTCACCAGATTTCAGGTTAACTTTGATGGTGAACCCTTTGAAGTGGTTTTGCAGTTCTTTAAATGTGCACTTATCTTCAAAGAGGTTTTCTATTTACAGAGATGGGTCACAGCTAGAGGAGTCTCATTGGTGTATCACAAATTCCACATCTCTGTTGCAAACTAACATGCAATTTCCATGACTGAAAATGTGCTTTACCAGCAGCAAAGTGATGTTTAAAACATGTCAAAACTTTAAGAGGTCATGAAACTAACAGGATTTCTCTTTTCACTAAAAGTTGCTCCGCTGCTCCTTCTTTGTCATGATGCTGGTTTCCAAATCCAGCAAGTTTTCATTTGGGGAAATCCTTTATATAAAATTCAGCATGGCAAAATCTGTGACCTACAGAGAGTCTGTTAGGAACTCTTCACACAAGAATAAAGACCAACTGAATGCAACAGCTCAACTCATTTCTAAATTAATTTAAAATCAACTGTAAATTCAGTTCAATAACTCGACTCCACATCATCTATAGAGCACTTTTCAAATGTAGACGTGACTCAAAGTCTGCTCCACTGTTGTAGAGTTGGTTTCAATGAATCACTGAAAGACCTGCATGTTCAGATCACAGTGTTCTTGTTGGGTTTTAGGGGATAATGAACTACTTTAAATAGGACAGAGCTGCAGGGGCTTTAAATGTGATGATTTGGACTCTCTGTTCAGGAGAAGCTGTTGCAGACAGGCCAACACCTAGAAACTGGCCAGTCTGGTGATATAGAGTGATAGGTTGACAGCTATTTTGATGATTTACAAAACTCCCATGGAGAGGTGCAGCATGATAGTGGATCCATTAAGATTCAAGATTTCAAGATTTATTTCCAACACGTACATCATACAAAGAAAAGAAAACATAAATAAACAAAAATACTAAAAATAATCATAATAATTCATAAGGTGCAAGAATAATGAAAAATGAAAGTGTTCGAAAAGGAAGTAGGTTGAAGCAAAAGCTTATCTGGTCCTACTCCTTTTTGCACGGTTCAACCCATAACCCATAACTTCACCTATATACACATGTTACATAAATACACCTATATACATAAATACACAGCTTTTAACCACAGATAGAGCTAACATGATTATGCATTCACTGCCTGCATGTAGTTAGTGAAAATTACATTTCTGTACTGTTTTTTTGAACCGTCTCATGTTTGGACTTGGCTTTATTACTGGACTCAGTCCATTCCATAGCTTTACTCCTGAAACTGAAATAAACAAACTTTTCAGTCTGGTTCTGACTGCAGGCTGTTTGTAGTGAAACTCTTTAAGTGAAAGTAGTTAAGACTTTAAAGCAGAACTGGTCACATTGGCCCCCTGCCTGGGCTACTGTAGCTGCATCCTGACACAATCCAAGAAAGTCACATCAAAAAGGGACCCAGTGAATTTGAATAACTTTCTAAATTTGAAACGATTAAAAGGTTATGGAGAGTGTAGCAGGATCCTAATCCTGTTTGAAGGGGAGCTTAAAGAGAGGTAAAGTTTTCCACAGCTTTATTTGATCTCTCTGGGATGTTTTATGTAAACTGTCCTTTTTAACAACTGTAAAAATATGAGCTCAGGAATCAGCCTCCACACTGCAGGACTTCACTTACGGCTAATTTATTAGCGCCAGGTGATGTGTTTTTGCACGGCTCTTTATCAGACAAAAGTTGTACTAAACAAAAGTCATAATGTGAAAAACATACAGATACGTGATGTGTGTCTAGAAAACGTCAAATATCTATACAAAGAAAAAAACCTAAAGATATTCTGAAAAATGTGATAAAAAAGAAAAAAGTGCCTCATGTTACTGAGACCTGAACTGACAGTGAGGATAAATACATCTCTGCAAAAATACCCCGATATTGTATAGATGTGCATGTTTTAAACCAGATGGATGCTTTTGCACAAAGTCTAGGTGCCTTATATAAAATATATTTTTATAAGACTTTTGGGGATAATTAGAGAAAACTTTGAGTTAATGTGCAAAATGTTCATCTTAATTAAAGGCACACTAGGCAGTTTTGTGTTGTTTTAGCACCCCCTAGTGTCTGTTTTAAATTACTGTTGTAAAAACAAACTGTGAACCCTCCCCTCACTGTGCGCCCGTGTTTTCATCAGATAAAGGTTTTCTTTATTTCTTTGGAGGCTCCGCCATGATGAACACCATGCAATAGATCTCTTAGCTCATCTATATGATGTTTATGTCTTCAGCTCGTCTGTCCTAAGCAGGTTCTGAGGTGTAAACACGGATTGCCATAAAGCGTTACTGTTTCTTGTGAGAGACGTGACTTTGTGAGACTTCAGGGGCACCGGACAGAGACTCTGAAGTTGCAACTGCGGTATTCTGGACACAAGCAGGGGCTGAGTGACTTTTCATTACCCAGTGTAAAGGGTCATATTAGCACAGACTGGCTCAAGAAAAATATTTAAAAATATAAAAACATTACATAGTGTGCCTTTAAGAACAAATTAGGAGTTAAGTTTGACTTGTAGATGGAGAAGCATGTGCTTTTGCTGCTGTTTCTTCCCTAATTATGATTTTCATGTGTTTAAATTTAAACACTAAAGTCAGATGTGAGGTTCAAGGAGAACTTTATAATAAGCTGCTAAACTGATTATGCTGCAGATCTACAACTTTTCATCTTTTTGTGTCACATTGACTTGAAAAAGTACAAATAACTGGTACATAAATACTGTAGCAACTGTACTCCACATTTGTTTTTTTTGCACTATTTCCATCTCATTTACCGTTTATTTTGACGTTGTTATTTGCATCGGTTTGCCACTGGAGACAAACCAAAGCACTCAAAGGATTATGTTCTAAACGTGCTCCTTAAAAACAACAGACACGCATCAGCATCTAAATTAAATTACTCACAAACACACACGCCAAGCTCTGACTCACATGACATCAGCCTGGACGTACTCAGACAAATTCAAGAAAGACATGAAAACGTGAGTGGATTATCTCGCTGAAGTGAGCGGGATAACAGGTGAAACTATATATGGTATTCTAGGCAGGCCCTGGAAAGCAGATTATACATTGGCAGGATTTTTGCGTCCTCTCTGCCAAACACAATACTCCACATAATGAGAAACACTTGTTTCAAAAGGAACAATCCATCCAGCCACACAGATCTCAAATGCAACCGAGGGGAGCTTATTTTTTTTTAATTTATCATTAACACTGATTATTTTTAGTGGAATTGGCTCACAGACAGAGAATTATCCCCATTGTATCCTTAAAAAATGTAAGGTCTGTCGGTTTTATGAATGTCTGAGAAGTGAGGAAGACTGATAAACATTTTGAATGAAATAAAGACGGCAACGTGAGCCAACGTGTTCTTGCTTTTATGCTGAATTATAGCAAACGCTTTCTGTTTTGAATTCATCAAATATGAGACACTGCTCTAAACAAGTGGAGGAAGACTGCAAAGTAATGACTTCTCAACCAAGAACACACCTTTTTTGTTTATTTATTTTGAAGCCCATTTTATTCCTGTTCACTTTTTTTTTTTAAACATAAAAATGCTGCCTCAACTGAAAATAAAATGGGCTTTAAAGCTTCTTGTTTGGCCATGGATCTCTGCTGTATTTCATTGCTACAAAGGGAGGTATTAAATGGCAGAGGGTTTTATTGACACGGCCGTATCCATGGAGGATTAGAGGCCTGTTTTCTCTGAGTAGCATGAACCCATTAACACCAGACAACTGGAGAAGCTTTTTTTCTTTTCTCCACTTTTTTGGAAGTTTTTAGTGTTAAAATTACAGTTCTGGAGACGAGTTCATAAATATGAGCCAAAATATGAAGATGATATTTTGGTAAGAAATTCATCTTCTGTTTTAATGACACTTAAAACGATCTTTAGACGTGAGGTTTTAAATGTTTTATAGACAACTAATATCTTATCTGTTAACTCTGACTGACCTCAGTTTAAGGAAACAGAGATTATTTCTAGCTAACAGCTAGTCAGGGAATGAAAGCAGTTCCAATCTCACTAATTTAATAGCAGTTCATGCAAAAGCTTTTATAAACTTGTATTATTTCTTAAAGAAAATGTGAACATGAAGTGTTAGACACTGATCCAGAATTGCTACAAATAGCTAGCAAAGCTGCTATTTTATTGCTTATGAATAGCTGTTTTATTAGTGTAACCAAAAACCCTGAAAGGATTTAGGGCTTTTATTTTCCACGTCTGTTAAAATGTTTGTTTATCTTGACTTTGTGATTTTTATGCAGATAATAACTCTATATCTTGGGTGAAGAAACTGAAAAGATGTTTTTCTAATTTCTGAAAAAAGCACATTTTTGTAGCCCTAACATAAGGAGAGAAAAATGATCTGATTTCTTTTTAGATCCCCTTCATGTATGTGATCATAAAAGAAACAAAAGCTTTTTCTTACTTTTAAATGGGACTGAATGGCAACAATTTTCAATGGTGGATTTTTCTTCCTGCAGCCCTGAAAGGCAAGACAACAAACAAGCAACTAAAAAAAGACCGCATAAAAAACATACTTCTTTCAAAAATTTAAAAATGATAATTTCAAAAAGATTTTATTAAAAATTAGTCTAAAGAAAAGTGAGCCTAAAGGAATTGTTCTTCCAGAAAGACTTTTTTTCTATACTCTTTCAGGGCTTCTGTCATTATGACATTGTAAGCATTGGAGTCGTTCTGAAAGGACACCAACCCATTCTTTATTTTGGATTTGATTTTGCATGTCGATACAACGAGAACAGAAATGTTTCTCTTCAAACTGACATCACTTAACAAACAGGTAAGATAGTATTTTCTAACTGACCCACTTCAAAATACATGAACTCTTCCTTTATCTCTCTCTCTTTAATAGTTTGTGCATCTTTTGAGATATTTTGCACTCAAAATAAACCTCTGAATTGTGTCATTACTTCCTGAAAGAACCTAAAATACTAAATCTGACTAGTTCAAATTGAAAAAAGATAAGATTAATCTTAAACTCTTGACAAGCAAGGAACAATGAAATTGAATGTGCAGCCGACTCATTTGTAAGGCCTAAGACATTAAAAGAGCACAAAAACAAACTTTGCACATATTTTAAAATTGTCATGTAGACGTACATATTGCTCTAGGTCTCTGTACATTTGACAGAAGGTCACGTTGGATGAGTGTGATAAATGGTCAGTGTGAGTTCAGAGCCATGATAGCTTTTGGGTAGAAACTGTTTCTGAGGCGGTTTGTCCTGACTTTCATTGCTCTGTATCTGATGGCCAAAGCTGGAAGAGGCCAGGGTGTGATGTCACCATGTCTGTTGCTATCCTGCAGCATCAGGAGGTGTAGATCTGTTCCAGGGTGGGGAGGGCATCTCTGCTGATGACCCTGTGGAGCGCTTTCCTTTCCAAGGAGGTTCAGCTGCCGTACCACACACACAGTCCATATGAGAGTACGCTGTCTCTGGAGCAATGATAGTAGACCAGCAGCAGATTTGTATGAAGGTGTTTTTTTTTTTTTTTTGAGGATTCTCAGAAAATACTATCTCTGCTGAAACACAATTATCAGTTTTTCAAAGTATCTAATCTAAAAATGTTAAAAATCCCTTTCTGGGTAAAACCTTGTCATGAGACATGAGCTGGACCGGCAGGTTGTGAAAACGCAGCTCCTCACACACAAACACTGAGTGACGTAATGGTCAAAAGGGCAGGTTTACACTGACACCCAAATAAAAGCTCTCAATCATAGCAAAGAGCTATTTTTTCCTAACATGTTCCCTTCAGCTTCTGTCATGTTTGACCACTGCTGGTCACAGCCCTGACCCACTCTCTGAACCCGGCCACAGCTTTGGCCACTGTCCCTCAGTCCAGAGGACACCGCAGGTCCTGCAGATCCCCCAGAGGAAAACTGGGACCCACAAAATCTCAACCTTAACAAAAAAAGAGGAAAAACACCCTCACAGCATTCTGGGCTTTTTTTCTCTTAAAGAAGAAATTTGAAACTTTATGAAGTTGATGATGACTTAATAATAAGATGAAGTAAAGGACGGATTCTGGATCAGCTCGTTAAATCTGGACTTGGGTAATGTGGGTAACCAATATTTGGATTTAGGGTTATATTGAGCTGCTTCGTGTCATTTCCATTCTATTTAGGTTTACAGACGTGGTGACGAGGTCACTTCAGCTGTTTCTAGACTAAGTTGTAGAAAGTTGAAAGGATTTTAGGGTTTTATGCTCTTATGATGGTTTCACACCACATTTATTCTTATCTCTTCATTTGATGATGATAATGAAGACTTCCTCTTTGTTGACGACCATTAAAAATGCACTTCTGTCAAAAGTCGAATTCCTAAACTAATTTTCATAACTTTACTTGATCTGTCAATCAAATTTTGTGTCTTTAAAAACCTTTTTGTGCCACATATAGAGATGAGGCTGTAGTCAGTCACTGACTGAGTCCAAGCCTCATACAGTAGTTTGACGACATTCAGCAGCCCTTTATGAGGCGTCTGCTCAGTCTGGGGTTTTGTTAATGATTGCAAGCTGAATGTTGTTTTATAGCTGAAGAAACCTTATGTAAATTTCTATATTTATAACAGAAGATGATAAAAACATCTGCATATCTCCAGTGATCATTTGTCTGATTCTATATTAAAAATAAAAGACAAAAAAAAACCCCTCATACATCCAGTCTTCAGATGTTTAAATGATGTCATTCATCAGCGCAGCTTTCTTGGTCCGCTGTTGCAAAGTGCTTCAAAAATAATTAGAAGTATAGTTTTAAAGACCAAAAAATATCCTGAGAATTGAAATATTACCTATATTTTTTTCATTTAAGAGATGATAAATAGTGCAACACAAACATTAGAGTGGTAGTATAATTACTTTGTTTAGAACTTTTAGGAGAAATAGGAGTTAGAATATATCAGCAAATTTAAGAAATTAATAAAGGATTTAGAAAACTTTTTTTTTTTTAGAGTTAAGTATTTTTTACAATCTAAAAAGCTAAAACTGCATCCTGAACAGAGGACTGGCTGCTGATGGTTTTAGTGTTTTTTTTTTTGCAGATATTGTATCAGATGCAGTAGATGTCATTTTTTTTATGTAATACGGGAAATTCATGAACATGTATAGTCAAATGGAAGAAAGAATTACGTAACATGAAAACCTTTGGCTCAGGGTATCTGAATTCTGTGGGACTGAAAAGCACCAGCTCACGCCAACAAAACAGAACAACGTGCACAAAGTCAGTACATTACGGGAATGTGCACGTAAATACACTTATCTATCAGCCACACAGTTTTTCTCACTGCCAACAATCCCCACGGGACTTTTAACCAACTGACCACTGTGTGTGTGTGTGTGTGTGTGTGTGTGTGTGTGTGTGTGTGTGTGTGTGTGTGTGCGTGTGTGTGCGTGTGTACCACTTCCTTGAACTGCATGCATTTTACTACACCAGTCTCCGTGCCAGGCTTGCGTCATTTCTCTAATGACTCTTTGTAATAACAAAGTTGCATCAGCTGCATAAATCACCATGACTTGGACAAAGACCCAGTTATGAAAACACCTGGGTTTAATAAACACCAGTTCACTAGAACCTCTATAACTAATGTTAACCTTTACTGCATGCATTACTTTCAACATGTAAAGTGACAAAAGGATCATTTCCCTGGTGAAACTGTGACGTGCTCAACTGGAAGTGACAGTGAACCGAGGTGAACCGTTTGAATCCATTCTTTAAGGGTTATTTTGTGGGGAGTCATTTCCCAGAAGCAGAAGCAGAAAGCGATGATGACTATAGATGGTACAAACTGTCCAAAACAAATAAAGTTCTTGGAAACTTAACCAAACATTTTGAACCTTTTCTTGCTATTTAGTGATGCTTTTATTTGTCCTCTTCTTAAAAAGCTGATGCATTCATTCTGCAGGGTGCAGGGCTGAGACGGGAGGGAAAACCGAGAAGAAGGGAATGTTGTTTTGGGGGTCTTAATAGTATGTTCTTTGAGTGTGTTTTACGTCACTACCACCCACTGCTTTTCCTCCACATATGATAGAGTTCCAGGATCGTGTTTCCTTAGCCTGTTCTTGATGACATGGGTCGCGTCATTGACACGGCTCACGCTGAGGAGAGATGAACCAACATCTCACGGTTTAAAGTACTGGAAGGATGCCTGTTGGTTCCGGTGCTGGATTATTACCTGGAATATTTCACTGATGTTGACAGCTGCTCAAGACAACTTTTACTTTGGTTTTAGTGGGAGAAAATGTAACTGTTCCAATAAGACAATATGAAACTAAGAAGATGCATGATGGTACCACACACTGTGGTTGTGTAATTGCACTATGTGACCTTAAAATAAAGGGTATGCTAATAATATTTATTATTATTACTAGTAGTAGTAGTATATCAATGAAAACGTCTACAGTAATTGCTGTCGGAACTGAAACCTTTGTGGCGAAAAATCAGCGCTATTAGCTTAGCACAAAAAACTTAAAGAAACAACTAGTTTTAACCACATGACATGTCCTGCACCAAGCTATATACAATTTAAATAGTAGATAAAGTTAAAACTGCATAAATAAAAATGGAAAAGTTGTGGTTTGGGGTTTTAACATCATTACACGCTTGACAGTTAGCAAGTTTTGTTGCAGTTATGTGGGGTAAGATTAGAAGAAAGTCATTTTACGATTAAAATCAATCTTTATGTGAATCAGATCATAAAATTACCAAAACATTATTTTAAAGGCACACTATGCAACTTTTTCATATTTTAAAATTTTTTCCTTGAGCCAATATGTGCTAATCTGACCCTTTACAGGATTAATTAAAAGTCACTCAGCCCCATCTGCTGCTTGGATCCAGGATACCACGTTTGCAACTTCTGAGTCTCTGGTCCGGTGCCCTGAAGTCTCACAAAGTCACGTATCTCGTGAGGGTTAGGCTAGAAACTATAGAAAAAAATCTACTCAGACTTCAAGAGTATATTCTAAAGCTAATCTTCAACACTTTCCCTCACTGTCGTGTGGCAGGAAAATAACTGTGCCGGATTTTATCATCAGGCAAAGGTAGACAGTTGCTTTTGACCTAAAAACACTAGAGACCTTGTAAAATACATGACAAACCAAACGTATAGCATGTAATTTAGTTTTTCTCTTAGATATCTGTTAAACGTCAAAAGTGTTATTAGTTAAAAATAACTTCTAATAATAGATCAGTGTGTCATGTTCTGCCCTCTTGTGTCCAGTTCGTGCATGTGTTCCTGCCTCTGCATTTACTCAATCATGACAGAAGGAACCGACCACCATGGACCCAGAGGAAGACCTCATCCAGGAGGTAAATTGTTCCACTGCAGCCCCTGGACCCTCCTGTGCCGCTGCAGACTCAGAGGCCTTCATCTCTAGAGCCAATCTCCGTGGGGTACAAGCGGACGCTCCACAGCCGGTTCCCGTGTCGATCTCCATGGGGGTCCAAGAGGACGCTCCACATCTTGCTCCAGAGTCCCAGAGTCCTGCTCCAGTGCCCCCTCTTGTCATCTGGGAGCTGCCTTTGAGGAGGGGGTACTGTCATGTTCTGCCCTCAGTTCATGCCTGTGTCCCTGCCTCCGTCCTCTGCATTTGGGTCCTGCACTACCTCAATCATGACACAATGCAGATATGACATAGATGTAATTGGGGGAAGGGGGGGGGGCATGCAGTTCGCTACATTTTTCACCATCGGGTCAATATCATGGCACTGTTTAAACAATTCAAGCCTCCCTCCACCCCACTGGACTCAAATCAGTTGTGTCCCACACACCTTTAAAGTCAAGATTTTGTATTCAACAGTAAGTTACAAATAGGTCTTCAGTGAATATGAGTTGAAAAAACAACACCAAAGTGCCTCCTGTCTGTTTTTCCTCTTGGGGCTCATATAAATCTGCCACTGCCTGGTTTTGATGCAATCAAGTTAATCAACTTTTCATTTCTAAATATGGATTTGAGTTCTGGCAGCCATTCAAGCATGTGGTGTTTTCTTGACCTAAAGAAATTCTAGATTTTTAAAGATTTTTCTAGAACTGTGTCTTAGACCCACTGTAATGGTTTCAACTCCTGGAGATTTTATTTAAGTTTTTGTTCAATGCAAAGATGTGAGGTGAGTAAAGACTCTTCTTCTGATGGTAGAATAGCTGTTATACTATAGCAAAAGTAAAATTTATTTTAATATTGTTTTCGCCAAAGTTGTCAAAGAGAAATCATATTCTTTCCTGCAGCAGAGCATGGTTTCTGTGCCTGAAAAAGCCTTGGTTAGGAGGCAAATGCAAAGTAAAGAAACCTTCACTGAATGATTCATTTCACTTCCAGTGGTTCTGGGTGTAAAAGCTCTCCAGTGTCTGCCATCTGGAGCGAACTGAAAACAAATACGGAGCTCTAACTCTTCCAATTAAAACAGAGACAAGCAGCCTGTTCAATCTCACCTAGATGCCACTTGGATGCAACTGAATACTAAATCCAAATATTTATGTATCTCAGCCTAATTTTTTTTTTGAACTTTCCAGAATTTATACAGCAGTTATACCCAAATATTACACATTTTCACAAAACCATTTTGCAAGTATTGGTTCCATATCTTAATAAAGATTATATAGTAATCTGAAAACAAGCAGTAGGCATACTAGGCTAAGCATAAAAGCAGTACTTTTAATGGTGATATACAGTAGTAGAGTTATACAAATAACTTTACTTTTGATTTACCTAAAATGTGTACTGTTTGTGGAACAATTTTATGTTTTTATATCTAGTTTATGAACAGAAACCTGCTAAGCCTTCATCACCAGACGCTCCTCAATATTAGCTGTTAGCATGCTAACTAGCAGGTTAGCATGCTAACAGAGTTGCTTCAAGTTAGATCAATTGTTAGCATTCATTCTAGTTAGTAAATTAGATCAATAGAATAAAATGTATTGTATCTTTAAACTCGTACTATTGTCCTTGTGACTAGCCTACTTATGCTAGTCATCTTTGTAAAAGTCTTAGCTAAAAGTGCTGCTTTGCAAACATTGTGAAAAGTACAATGTAGTTAGTCGCAGGCTGTATTTTGGTAGAATATGAAGTAATAAAAGTGTGTATATTCACGTATTGCTGTGTACTTGACAACTCTTGCATGATTGTAAAGTTCGTAGGAACTAGTTACTACTGTTAGCATAGCATAGTTGTTTTAACTACGTTACAATTATTTTTTTTTTATCACCCTATTAATAGAACTTAATGATCTGAACACAGATTAAACTTTGGTTAATTATGTGCCTTCTTAGAGGGAAACTAGCCAAGCAAACCCTTAAAAAGTAACCCAGATGTATTAAACTAATGGAAGCACAGAATCGTTCTCTAAGAAAAGCTTTTGAGAAAGAAAAGATTATTTTGCCAGTTGAGCTTATTGTAGATTTTTAGGAGAAGGTAATATTACATAATTTGTTCAGCATATGCAACATCACAGCATCTGACACCACCACATTTTCTGTCCAAGAAAGACAACTTTTTCCCATGATTCTTCCAGCCAAGCATGGACACACACTCACACTGAATGGGAACGTCTGAATGAACAGATTGAATGATCACCGCTGAGACTGCGCTTTTATGACTGAGCTGTTTTTTTGAATGTGTCTTTCTTAGCAATTATGGCAGCTGACATGAATCCTGACATGTGAATGGAACTTATTTAAGAAAGCACCTGTTTTTCTTTTCGATGGCCCTGTTTATACCATTAGCATTTGCTTGCTTGTTGGATGGATTTTAAAGAAAGTCCACAGACAGCATCATTGGACGTGTAACTGGTAAAGAAGTCATTGATAGTACACTTCCTTTAACACATTGCATGTTGATTGAAATGACTTTTGCAGAAGCTGCAAAGCTTTGAGAAAAATACTTCTTGACAAAAACCACCTGGTGCTGTTGTAGATCATTTACTAGATACTCATGCTGTGGCGTGAGTGTTCAATACAAGTTCAGGGATCACGAAATAATCTGCATAATCAGTGGCTTGTTTGCATGTGATTGGCCTGTCTTGGATGAAACATAAAGGTGATGCTCGATGCTTTTCCTACCATAGACTTCCTCCATCTGGAATCATTCTGCTACTGTGTGCCTGGGGACCAAACTGCACGGGCCAAAGGGCAGAGAAAGGTTTGTCATTAAAACTGTGCTGAGAATCACCTTAGAACAAATGCTCGTTGAACCATAATCCATCAAACAACAACAAATTATGAGTAATAGATAAGCAAAATGCTACATGATGGGATTTTATAGTCACTTTTTAACTAAATCTAACAAGAAATAAAGATATTTTAATTGTTATGTTTACATGTTTGATCTTCACAATCATGAGATTAGTAAAGCTCAGACGTTACTGTCTGAGTTTCGCAGTGGGTACTTGGCCTCACAAAAACAACATACATACATTTCTTGAGCAACAAACAGGTGAAGATTCAGATTCGAATGAGTGAAACACATTCAGCTCAAATGATTATTACCACCAAAGTTGAAGCAACTGCCTAAATTAGAAATTCTGTAAACTATACTCTGAGAAATCCAGCAAAGTCAGGAAATGGTTCGTTTTTTAACAGCGCAAGGAGCCAGGTAGGCAATGTAGGGGTCAGAGCACTGGGAGCCATGAATTATGTCTGGGGTGTCAGAATGGGATGTTTGATGGAGCTGCAGGCGAGGAAGCTTGAAATACTGAGGAGGTCGTAGACACAGAATCCCACAAAGTGAGGAGGAAGTTCCAGAAGGACAGATGGCAGACATATACACAGTATGCTTTTATACTGACCAGTTCCCAAGAGGAAGAGAAACACTAATGAATAAAAAATCATGCATAACAGCAGGATGTAAAACCTTTAGAAAAAAGGGTCGGTGCCTGTGAGGTTAAAGAGTTGAACAATAGAATGTGTGGGATATTGAACCTTTGTAATTTTTGTATATTTAAATTTAGTGTTATTTTGTTAGCAAACAAACATGGCTGACACCAACAGTTGATTGCAAAGAATTAAGCAAAGATTTCATATAATGTCTGGTGCACAGAGCATGTGATGAAGATGACTCTTAACTACTACAACACCAAGTCAGTTATATAACTTTTTATGCATTTGCTAAGGTCAGTTAGCTGTGGTGGCCATGTTGAATGGGGTTGGTTTCAAATGCTATTGCCAAAGATCTAAGCAAAGATTTTCTGTAATCACTTAGTCTTCAGAGTATCTGCTAAGGATGATTCTCAGCTGCACTGACACCACATTTTAGCTCAATATACCTGTATGTAAAACTGACCAAGGTAGCTATTATTGTGTTTTTTTTTAATCAAGTATTTCTGTGTTTAAAGGCACACTATGTAACTTTTGTCCGGAATACTGCGTTTGCAACTTCTGAATCTCCAGTATGGTGCCCTGAAGTCTCACAAAGTCATCTATCTCGTGACTGTTTGGCTATCCCATTGTGACTAGCTGATATGCTAGCGCTGAAGTGTTTTTAGCTCATGATTCCTGTGTTTTTTTTATCTCTCCCTGCTTGAACACAGCTGATTTCTTTGAGTGAGTGATGAACCGCTCCAGCAGAAAGCAATGAATGCTGAGGAGACATTTCAACAGTTAGATTTAGGTGTTTCTGAGCAAAGACAATGCTAACGTTTTTACGTCAGTGATTTAAAACGAACACTAGGCGGTGCTAAAAACAAGCCAAAACTGCATAGTGTGCCTTTAATGGGGCAATCTGTGGACAAAACATCTTTTGGTGAAATCAGCATAAATGTTTTAGCCTTTCTTTTGTCATTTTTGGACAAATATGAGCTTTAATGACAGACATGGTTTGATTTAGTAGAATTAAAAACAAATGTGGCTTTAGATTAACAGCCTTTTCGTTTCTGTTGGATCCTACAATGTTGATATTATTTCTATTGAGCAAACAGCTGTAGGTTCCCTCACTGCTGTTCTAAGAACACAGTTTTATTTTGCCAGTTGTGCCAGGAAGAAAAGTATCCGCACTTTCAATTTACCCTACAATGATTTATCTGGCAGCCATGGTTGGTTTCAGTCTTACGTCTGCAGATTATGCTAAAAATCAATACGATCTTGCATTAATTTTGTGAAAACAGGCCACTTGTGCAGCAGCAGCCTCTTGATGAGTCCCTATAGAACTTTGATATTCAGCAGGAAACATGGAGACAGGAAATATGCATTGGCTTTGGGAGGCCGAGATCCATTGCACACACTTGCTGCTGAACGAACCGGAGCAGAAATCCAGCAGCTGGTCGGATTTGTTTTGGCCCAGGGCGGACCAATCTGGGTCCTACCAAGACCCAGACAAATTTCCTGGTTGATAACAAGCAATTTCTGTCACAGTAAGCAGGGCAGCTTAAAGGAGACAGTGTTTATAGACTGGTGTCCCACCCTTAAATATCCATAATAACCTCTTTTTGTCCAAATTGTGGTCTAATTTATTTGTGATGTTCAATAAAGCCCATAAAAAGTCTAATGTTTAGCCAGTCACATCAAATAACAAGCTGCTCGGGTCAAGTGGGAGGCTAAAAGATGGGAGCAGTTGCAAAACTATGACGTGAAAAATAACGATTACATCTGAATGGTCCCCATCACTTGTTTTCCTTCTGATAAGATGAACGTTGGATGTCCAGTTCTGCTACAGGAAAAACACAAGAATATTATGATAAGAAGTGGAGAAATACTGTGTGTTTTTCTCAGAAATATAATTTGCATGCATATACTACAGTATCATCCAAGTATCTACCTTTGTTGTTTAGGAAGATTTAGAATCAGTCCAGTGTTTCTGGGTAAATTAAGTTCAAGAGTGTGAAACCATTTGGCAGATGAGATTATTGTCAGAACCAGGTCCAGCAGACAGGAGAGGAGGAGAAAAGGCTGCATAGAAAAGTCTAAAAGTTTAAACGTTCACCTGCACATGCACACTTCATGGGTCACAGGTTTCTGAAAACAAAAAGACAGCTCACTATGTGGAAAGATTCAAAAAGAGTAGATTTACAAAACTTTCCTGCTGTGACGTCAGTTTCTGGATGAAACTCGTTAGAAAGAAAAGTTGAAACCAAGTTCAAGGAGATGTTGGATTTTGCCTTTATTTGTTACCCGTAAATGACTGGAAACTTGAGAATGAGTTGTATTGATAATATGTCCTAAAAGATTTACGTTTTTATGAAATCAATAAATATTTGTACAACTAGTTTTTAGAGGCTGTAATGCCTACATTGCTTGTTATACTTTATACTGTGAAGTTTGGCGCTAATTTGCTAATGCGTGTGCCAGTGAAAGGTCCAGTGTGGTGATATTTGGTTCATTAGACTTAATTTCCTGTAAAAACACAAAGTTAGGGAGTCGGCAGCAGAGCAGCTTTGCTTTGATTGGTTCTACAGCACAGACAGATTCATGTTTGTTATCTACTTGTTTTTGTCTGTTACTAACTTTTTGTATGTGTATTTTTAATTATTGATTCACAATGTGCAGCTAAGTGAAAGTAATAAAGGATGAAACCCTTTTCCGGGGCTTGTCCCTCATCTCCTGTTTGTGGTGTTTCAGAACATCAGTGCGTAGCCGTGGAGAGAAGGATGTCTGGTTAAGGGACCCTCAGGGTTTTATTTCTTCTTTTTGCAGATTTGGACTGGAGCCGTTTGCAGCCTAGTGTGAAGCATCAAGTGTGAGTCTGCCTCGAGTTCAGCCTTGGTGAGAGACGGACTGATGGATTGTAGATGGGAGCCGTTCCTTTCAGGACTTTGTATGCTAGTGTTAGCGACTTGAATTTGATGCAGGCAGCTTAGAATATTTATGTCTCCAAAGACCACAGTGGGACAGTCACGCTCAGGAATGGAAGAGAGCAGGGTGTCTAGAAAGTCAGCGAGTTGTCCTGGTGGTCGATATACTGTATGGCGACCCTGAAGAGTTTGATCGGTGCAGTTACCAGGATGGTATGGTATTCACATTTTTCATTCTCATTTTTTGGGAAATGTGTTTTGAGCTAATGCTATAATGGTTGGGTTCAAAATCTTTGCCCTGCTGACATCAAGAAGGGAAACGACCACTCCTCTGTAGAGGACAGAGCCAATCACGAGCACCTTTGGCTACCTGAGCCCACCCCCGCCCTTTAAAAACCAAAGGAGCGCGCATCCTTGCAAACGTTAGCAAACAGTCATGGTGAAGCTACGAGCAAAGCATGGCAGTTGATTTGTAGATGGCTGCGTCAACAAGCTTTCCATATGCATGGTAGCCATATTGGATTCTGAGGTCGAGGCGGTCATGGGCCTCTGATTTTACAGTTTGGTTTTTTCTGACTTGGAATTTCCAACCTCTAAGTACAAATGTAATTTATCATTACAATGTTAAGGTACTTTTAAAAACTCTTTATTTCTAAGGACATTTATTACTTACCCCCAGTTTTAATGGCTCAATGTTTCTCTGTCACTGGAACTCAATTTTTAAATAGAACTCTAGAAAAACTGAGACAACGAATACTGTATATATGGGGATTTAAACCACCACCTTTCAAATCAACTTTTTTTTCAACTTTATACCCATTCTTCATCACAAACTTCAAGTAGATGTTGGCTAAGCTGCTGGGAAATACTCACTAAAATATTGACTATTCTGAACTACACCTGGCAGAATTCGGGAAATGAAGGGATGACGAATATTGAGGGCTACGAGATGGGATTCCCAGAAATCCTCTGAGACCGTTTTCCCCCATTTTAACTGAAAATCCATCACTTGTGTGGAAACCAGAGCCCAAGAAAGCCTGAGCTTTACTGGAAGGCTGCATCCAACACAAACACTGATGACATCATCAATGTGACCTTGGTCAGAGGCAGCTAATGATGGATTAATAACTATTATCAACGTCAGTGAGCCAGACTCACACAGCCATAAAACAGATAAACACACAAGAAGCCAGTTTGATAGTGAACATCTTACATTTGATAACTTCCTCACAAATCAAGAATGAGAGACGAGAAACGTGTTTAAAGGAACAATATGTAACTTTTCCCATATTTTTAAACCTTTTTCTTGAGCCAGTATGTGCTAATATGACCATTTACAGGGTTAATGAAAAGTCACTCAGCCCCATCTGTATCCAGAATACCACGTTTGCAACTTCAGAGTCTCTGGTCCTGTGCCCCTGAAGTCTCACAAAGTCACGTATTTTACAAGGGCTAGGCTAACCCAGTGTGTCTAGCTGATATGCTAGCACCGGAGTGTTTTTAGGTCATGATTCCTGCTTTTTTGATCTCTCCCTCTTTGAACACAGCTGATTCCTTTGAATGAGTGATGAACCGCTTCAGTAGAAAGCAGTGAAGGCTGACTTCAACAGTTCAAAACTTATTTTAGGCACAAAAAAACTGCAAAAAACCTTGAATTCAAGCAAAACAACAAGGATAAGAAACTTTTTAACAAATTGTTCCCTTAATTCTGGCATAAACTCAACTAAGATCAATTACTAGATATATTCAAATTTAAGTGTCATATCCTTGAATGTTATTAGTTCTAAATAAAATACACAGAAATCCATCTACAGATCTAAATATTATACGAGGAAGATTTATATAACAGTTGAATGTCTACTCAGAACATGTATTGAGCAGCAAAGAGCGTTAACAATGGTATCACTCGTGTTATTGTACTTTGTTGCACGGGGTTGGCTGGCAGGTAGCTACATGAATAGGCTCAAGTAAGATCAAGGAAGCAAGTCTGACATAGAAAATAATCCGAGTATCCAACGTAACAGTTTGCAATTTATAAGGATGAATGGTACGCCTCACCAGATGTCACAGCTGCACTCTGGACACAAACGCTACAAGGTGCAGGCATCGCCTGTGCTTCCCAGGCACACAAAGGCTCCAACCAGATGCCAAACAACCAAGGGTCAAGTCTCAAATTGCCCGCTCTCGAGCTTTTTAAGTCTTTTAAGAACAAACTTATCTTTCAATTAATCTTAATTAATGTGTGTTGAAAAACAAGCATTTATTATGCCAGTGTTTCTCAGGTGGGATATGCTCTTAGTTTTCTCACCAATAATCCCAAACAAAACAGCTTAGTTTGATCACAAGGCTGAAGCATATCTGTGTGGATTTCTCTGTCAGGGAAAAGAGACCTAGAAAGCTCTGATCTGCTCATATCCCACCACTCTGCCAGGAACCAGTTTACTGTTCATCTCCTGTCTAGACGGCCTCTAGGCCTACGCTGCCACTGCCAACCAGCAGGCATCAAAACATCCCACCTGGCTGCAGAAGGACACAAGAAATTTACCTTAGTCCACCTGATCCAACAAGCAACAGAATCACTTTAATGGTCAAACACAGCATTCAGCCAAATACAGATATTTTGTAAACTAAGTTTTTTGAAACTGTTTTCACTCACTGCTGGGTTAAATATTATTTAACTCTAGGAAGAGAGAATAGTTTGGAGAAGTAAAAATTAAAATCTGCTACTCTCAAACGTCCAATCAAAGTGTGAAGAGAAAGAGTTTCACAAAGATTCCTGTCAGGTGTTTGGCTGATCTATAAACCAGCTTTATCCAGTAAGATGAGATAGTCTAGGGCTAGTAGCTAAAAACTAATGCTGTATTTCTACTTGGCAGTTTCTATTTTCAAGTTCTACAGCAGAAAGATCAACCAGAAACCACCTTAAAGTCACAATCCTCGCTTAAAATGTCTCATCAACCCCAATCTCAAAATTCAATATGGCTGCCTCAAGCGTAAAACACGGTGATAGTTGGTGTAATGTTTTGTTTCCTTGCACTTCTGTCAGTTTGTATCCCTTTAAAACAGTCAGACGGTATTTATAGTGAACATGTTGGTATACATGTTTGAATGTATAAAATGCAGAAAAAAACTTTATTGTTTGCTTGTACTGCTAGTAATAGTTAGCCTGGACTCAACCGGTACGTCCACGGGTTTTCTGACCTGTGAACATAACATGGTTAAGTTGGGTGTGATGTCACAATCTGCATCTCCACGAGTTGTTTGTATTTTACTTTGATGATATCTTTGAAAATAGAGTCGTGGTTCATTCCAAATTTTGTGTTTTAATAATAAAGAAAAAACCTCATGACTTCAAGCCTCCAAGATGATGAGCATCTAGCTGCCTTACAAGGTGTTATGACAGACTTATCCACTTTAAAAGTCTAATGTCCCTTAAAAAAAAGAAACATTTTCTTTTGAACATGTGTAAAAGGAAAAAAAAAGAAAGAAAAAATTCTGAATGGCAGTCATGTCATTGACCATCACTATTGTTATTATGATGGAGATTAGTAGTTGTTTTGTTATATGTAGGTATGCATTTTTTTTTCTTCTTCTTTTTTTCTCTGTTACTTATATGTGTGTATGTGTATATATATGTATTCTACTACACTGTTTCATGGACGCATGTTCAAATAAACCAAACCAAAACCAAAAAAAAAAACCCAAACCAAAATGCAATGTTCCCACTGCCTTTCATGCTTTTCTATTAGGATCATCTCATATTGAGAAACTATGGATTTATAGCCATTTGTGTCAATTCTTGACCCACCCAAGATGCCCGCGGTGTACTGTATGTGCTGTGAATGACTCTCAGCCACCACCGCATTAAATTCTAGGTCACTGTCTGTAAAATTCACAGTTATAATATATACATATTATATATTTGTACTTGTTATTATCGATTCGCTGTGGCCATCTGGAATTGGGTAACTCCAAAAGTTAATTGATGAACACCCAATAATTAATTTCTGAGAGTCATGGTAAAAGCTGTCTAGTAGTTCATGAAATATTTAACAGATAAACAAACAAGCACAGACTTTAGGCACATTTCTTCTTTAGCCATGGTCACAATATTTGAAAATAACATTTTCTCAAAAACTACAAACCTTCATTGTTTCTGAAGGTCTGTCTTGGTGGTTTTTGTGTGTTAGCTGCTCACTCCTGGGTCTCAGGTGGTAGATTTTCGTAGCCTTCTGTCACCATAAAGTTCTAACTTTAGCTCCTGTTGGATTTTTCATGTTTGCCTGCCTCTCTCTCGGGCGACATCTGAACCTCTCGAGAAGCGTCTGTGTGCATGAGTGTGTGTGTGTGTGTGTGTGTGTGTGTGTGTGTGTGTGTGTGTGTGTGTGTGTGTGTGTGTGTGTGTGTGTGTGTGTGTGTGTGTGTGTGTGTGTGTGTGTGTGTGTGTGTGTGTGAGGCCACAGCAGTCCAGCCCAACAGGGTCCAACCATCAAAGATGGCTGTAAATGTCTTATAGATGGGTGAGAATATGTGGGGGTAAAGGAATGTAACATGTTAAGAATAGATACGCACAACAAGTGACTTATTCCTGAAAAATAACCACCCTCTACCCCTCCCCCCACCCTCACCACACACCTAGTCATCATTCAAGTTTTTCCCACGCTCTAAACTGTGTTACGGGAAACGGGGAGTTTAATTGTGTATGTTTAGAAGCACTTTGCACATCTTTGTGTAAACCTAATGGTGCTTCACGTTTATCAAACCTCAACTGTCCTTGCTGACATTTCATGTTTACCCTTCAACTTGACTTCACTGTCTTTACAGTCCATTTCCTTCCTGTGCCCAGCATTGAGGGGAATGTCTACTAGTCCTCTGAGCAGCCACACAACAGCCAGACTCGTATCCAGACAACAACAAGATGAAACATCCAGTCTTCTACCATCATGTTTGAGGAAGGTCTTTAAATACTGGACAGTAGCTTTGGGTTAAACTAGCACCAGCTGGGAGGTCCATTTCCAGTCTGCTCTATATCTTCTGTAACAGTCAGCGATGCTAAAGTAGAATCGTTTTTATGTTTAGTGCTTTTTGAACAAAGTATGAATTTTAACCTGCTTCTAAAGACGTAACAAGTACAGTGTTGTGGTGTTTTTGCCTCTGTCAGCAGGCCCTGTTGTAATGGTAGCAGACTGTGTGAAACATACAGTGTTTGCTATGGAACTTTATATTCCACTGATAAAATGTTTAACAGCTGTGTGTGAAGGAATCAGCTCGGACAGCCTGATGTTAGAAACTGGGCTTCTTACCAACGTAAACTTCTTTTGAAATGTCACCAGTTTTTTAAAATTTTGGTTTGTTTTTTGTTTCTCAGCCAAAAAGAAAAAAATGACATCACAGCTTTACAACCCTAAAGCTGCCTCGGTAGTTTGGTTTCAAAAAGCTTATTCGTTATTTTAAATACATCTTTTTTTTTGCGAAACATTTGATAAGACAGACAGCCGGATTGTCCAATAGTTGCTTTATAGTAATATACATTTATAGTAATAGTTTTTAGGGAACTGAGGGACAACCACCTCAGTAATTAATTTAGGTTATTTTTAATCACCACAATATATTTATAGCTATGTTAGAACATTGTTAAGAGGCATTCTAAAAAATAATCTTAAGCTACACAGTTTACCATATTCCCTATAGTACCTTTAAGACCTGCAGTCATCCCCTCAGACATCACAGCACTGCTGTTGATTAAACTGCAGTTCCTATTGAGAAAAAGTCCTGTAGTTACAGATATCTGAAGTAGTTTGTAGAAGATTAATTATTGAACATAGTTTATCCCATTCCTTTACAGCAGATTAACAAAAATGTGCTGCAAAATCAAATAGTCGACTGATGTCTCATGTGAATTTGGTGATCATGGGATCAGTCAGAATTAATTTATGAGATTTTGTAGCAGTGTGTTGCACTTTTTAGATGGTCCCTAAGTTCTCCTCCCAGCAGGCATTGAGACCAGTTTGGTTTGAATGAAGGAGACTGACTCTGATCTCAGTGCTGACGTAGGAGGCTGATTAGCTCAACACAGTTAGAGAGACATCATCTGGGTTTTAACAGCATTTTGGTTTGTAAATAATTGATATCTGATGAAGCTCAATGTCCAAATCTGTGCACATGGTAGAGTAATGCAAAGTGTAAATGTTTACAAAAATACTTTTTTAACTCCAGTATTTTTTTTAGAACTGGAAACATATTAAGATGACAGGAATCCAGTTTTTTCTTGGCCTCATTTGATATGGGTCTGAGTTGTTGTCGCTATTTATCCACTGTAAGAAAGCACTGGTTGAAATGTTTGGGTGAATATTCTGTCGTGTGAATCAAGTTCTCCTCCCTGAACCGTCACCTTATCGTGGTGGAGGAGTTTGAGTGCCCTAACGATCCTAGGAGCTATGTTGTCTGGGGCACTTGTGCCCCTGGTAGGGTCACCCATGGCAAATTGGTCCTAGGGGAGGGGTGAGACAAAGAACGGTTCAGAAGACCCTTCATGGAGACACAACCAAAGAGTCTGAGTACCCGGCCCGGAGGGTTACCGGGGTCTCACCCTGGAGCCAGGCCTGGGGTTGGGGCCCGTGGACGAGCGCCTGGTGGCCGGGCTTTCGCCCATGGGGCCCGGCCGGGCCCAGCCCGAACCGGAGACATGGGCTCATCCAACTGTGGGCCCACCACCTGCAGGAGGAGAGTGAAGGGTCCGGTGCATTGTGGATCGGGTGGCAGACCGAGGCGGGAGCTTTGGCGATCCGATCCCCGGACGGGAAAACTGGCTATCGGGACATGGAATGTCACCTCTCTGGCGGGGAAGGAGCTGGAGCTTGTGGAAGAGGCTGAGCGATACCGGCTAGATATAGTTGGGCTCACCTCGACACATAGCGTTGGCTCTGGAACCCGAGTCCTGGAGAGGGGTTGGACACTTTTCTTTGCTGGAGTTGATCCGGGTGAGAGGCGGAGGGCTGGGGTGGGCTTTTTGTTAGCCCCAAGACTCTCTGCCTGTATGTTGGGGTTTACCCCGGGGGACGAAAGGGCAGCTTCCCTACGCCTTCGGGTTGGGGAACGGGTCCTGTCTGTTGTTTGTGCTTATGCACCAAATAGCAGTTCAGAGTACCCACCCTTTTTGGAGTCTCTGGGACGAGTGCTGGATAGCGCTCCTACTGGGGACTCCATAGTCCTGCTGGGGGACTTCAACGCTCACGTGGGCAATGACAGCGTGACCTGGAGGGGCGTGATTGGGAGGAACGGCCCGCCCAATCTGAACCCGAGTGGTGTTCTGTTATTGGACTTCTGTGCAAGTCGCAGTTTGGCCATAACGAACACCATGTTCGAACATAAGGATGCCCATCGGTACACCTGGTACCAGGGCAGCCTAGGTTACAGGTCAATGATTGACTTTATAGTTGTATCATCTGACCTGAGACCGTATGTTTTGGACACTCGGGTGAAGAGAGGAGCGGAGCTGTCAACTGATCACCACCTGGTGGTGAGCTGGATCAGATGGCAGGGGAAGATGCCGCGCAGACCTGGTAGACCCAAACGTATAGTGAGGGTCTGCTGGGAACGCCTGGCAGAAGAGCCTGTCAAGATGGTCTTCAACTCCCACCTCCGGCAGAGCTTCGACCGCGTCCCGAGAGCAGTGGGGGACATTGAGTCCGAATGGGCCTTGTTCCGCTCTGCGATTGTTGAGGCGGCTGTTGCTAGCTGTGGTCGCAAGGTAGCCGGTGCCAGTCGTGGCGGTAACCCCCGTACCCGCTGGTGGACACCAGAGGTTAGGGGAGCCGTCAGGCTGAAGAAGGAGGCCTACAGGGCGTGGCTGGTCTGTGGGTCTCCAGAGGCAGCAGACAGGTACCGGCGGGCCAAGCGAAGTGCAGCAGTGGCAGTTGCCGAGGCAAAATCTCGGGCGTGGGAGGAGTTTGGCGAGGCCATGGAAAAAGACTATCGGTCGGCTCCAAAGAGGTTCTGGCAAACCATCCGGCGCCTCAGGGGAGGAAGGCAGCAACTCGCTCACACTGTTTACAGTGGGGACGGGGAGCTGCTGACGTCAACTGGGGCTATAGTCGGACGGTGGAAGGAATACTTTGAGGAGCTCCTCAATCCCACCGACGCGCATTCCGAGGAGGAACCAGAGCTGGGAGACCTGGGGACGGACTGTCCAATCTCTGGGGCAGAAGTCGCTGAGGTAGTCAAACAACTACGCAGCGGCGGAGCCCCAGGGGTGGATGAGATCCGACCTGGGTATCTCAAGGCAATGGATGTTGTAGGTCTGTCGTGGCTGACACGTCTCTGCAACATTGCGTGGTCATCGGGGGCAGTTCCTATGGAGTGGCAAACCGGGGTGGTGGTTCCCATTTTTAAGAAGGGGGACCAGAGGGTGTGTTCCAACTATAGGGGGATCACAC
>SSNR01000121.1:1513949-1528367 GCA_006937965.1 Callopanchax toddi | reverse complement strand
GACCAGCTGATCAGCCACAACTCTTTCTAAGAGTTTAGAGATATAGCTCAGTTTGGAAATGGGCCTGTAGTTATTTGGCTGAGAGGAGTCCAGACTGGGTTTTTTAAGGATGGGTTCAATAACAGCGTGTTTAAAGATGGAGGGGACAGAGCCGGTTTGGAGGGATAGATTGATAAAATCAACAATGCATGGGCCAACTAGGTCAAAAGCTTTAAGAAGCAAAGAGGTTGGGAGAATATCAACTGGGCTTGAAGATTTTTTCATGTTTTTAAGAATGAGACAGATGTTCTGAAAATGAACAGGTGTGAAGAAGGACCAGGTATGGGAAGGAGGAGGGTGGATGGGAGAGTAGGGAGCAGATGGGGGTGAGAAACCTGACCTGATGTTTCTAATTTTGTTCTCAAAGAATGAAAGGAAGTTGTTACAATCAGACCTTGAGAACACAGGGATTTGGGGCGTTTTAGGTGAAACTATCTGATTGATCGTGTCAAACAGAACTTTGGAGTTTTTATTTGAGGAAATTAGTTGAGAGAAGTAAACAGCTCTGGAGTTTTTAACCATTTCATTTAAAGATGTTATCAATTCCTTAAGGTACAGTCGGTGAATTTCCATTCTTGTTGATTTCCAAAGCCTCTCAGCTTTACGGCATGTCCTTCTGAGATTATAAATATGTTCGTTCATCCAGGGACTGTTCCTTCTATGAGATACCGCTGTTTGTTTAACTGGAGCTACTTTATCTAAGATAGTAGAACACTGCTGATTAAATGACTGGATGAAGGACTTTGCATCTTCACCATGAACTAAGTTTCTATCAAACATTACAGAAAAACCATCAGCTGCTGACTGATTAATGATGCGTCTTTCTGAACTCAGTTTGTGAGGGACAGGATCAACGTTAGACTGAATCTTAAAGAAAACACAGCTGTGGTCACTCACATGAACCTCCTCAACATGTAGCTGATTGATGTTTAGACCCAGAGAGAAGACTAGATCCAAAGTGTGACCCATATTATGGGTTGGTCCTGATACATGCTGTACAAAGTTAAAAGAATCAGTGATGGATAAGAAATCAGCTGCTGTGTTACACTCAGGGTTATCAATGTGAAAGTTAAAGTCACCCAGAATTAAATTAAAAATCTTTATTTTGACTCACTCAGGACAGGCCCCACACAACAAGGATCTGACAAAGATTGACAAGACGGGGACGCTTAAAAAAGAAGGGAGGTGATCACAGGAACGAGACACAGGTGGCTGGATTACAAGGAGAAAAAACACCCGTGGAGAGACAAGAGGAGAACATGAGAACAGGCAGGAACAGGACACCAGAGGGCAGCAGGACAGAACGTGACAAAAATACAATTAATTGCAATTAATTTGATTACCGGTAAGTTGCTTTAACCGAGTCCCACCACTATAGTTTAAAGACATCAGCACCTGACGCTGGGTTGGATAAGCTGCTGGCTCATCAGTCTGGTCAGAATAAAACTCTATTTCTTCAAACTGAGGCTATTCAAAAGGTATTTTCATTGTTCAAGAAACCCAATCAAAAGATTGGATTACTCCTCCTGTGACCCTGATCACCTAAAGAGGACATGGCTTCTTTCACTATACTGTATGTTGAATGAAGTTTCACTTTTATTTATAAGAAATGTTTGATTTTAATTATCCTTTTTATATTTTAATGTAAAACTACTATATAGATATATGTTTCAGGGGTCTTAGTAAACAAAAATAGGGAAAATAAAACGACACAAAAAATAAAACTGGGTCTTAGGAGGATATATTTTTTAATCTTCTGTAACTTTTTTCTTGACTAAAGGTGGATTTTCCCAACATTAAGACCATCACCATAATGAATCATCAGCCCATTTTACAGAGTGTGTTCCAGATGTTTAATGCTGGCACGTTTTATTAGGACTTTTGACGTTTTTATCACCATAAAATTTAAAAAGCGTTGTCATTTTACAGCCTGGAATAAGGATAAAATCCAAAAACATTTTTATTTTATTTTTGTCAGTTCATATAAATCCCCCATGCTCGACTGGGTTATGTTTTTTCCTTTATTGAACCCCAAAATAGTTTTTTTTTAAATAAAAGTCACACAACATAAAATTATTCAGACTTGTATAAAAATAAGTTCAACTATAATTTGTTAATAATAATAATCCCCAAAGTATTTGTTTTAGTTGAGGAGGAGGAGGAAATATTCGAGCAGTTTTTGAGGATTTATGTTCCCTGACCACTTTTCCGTCTCTGTGAGAAGGAAGAGTGGGAGCTGAGATGTATAGAAGGGGTGAAACGGAGGAGAAAGAGCTCTGCCTTGCGCCTCTCTTGAGTGATATATCCTCTCAGATCCAACACCTGAAAAGTTCATCACCGAGGAGGGTTTTTCAGCTTTGTCTGCAACAAGAAAAGGAGGAGAAAGAAAAAAAACAGAAAGGAGGGAGAGAGAAACTTCCTGTGTCACGTTGCTTTAATTTGTTCACCAGCTGCCAATGAAAACGATGATTTTTCCCTCTTTTCTTCACTTGGCTTTGCATCCCTGCTTTTTGGAAAACCCACACAGCTGCAGCCACACTTTGAACAAGTGTAATCCTTACACCGAATGAGACAAAGAAAACCCAAAGCTCAGGTTTAATGCTGGCTTTCATCCCACCCAAATCCCGATCAGTGACCAGCGGAGCCAGTGAGAGGTGCAAATTGTGCCAGCTTGCTTTTTAAGAACTGTTTAATCCGCTTTAATGTGACCAGCAGAAAGCTTTTTATTTACAATAATCATTCAGATATCAAGATGGGGCCGCTTATTACGATGACTTAGAATATAAAACAACATCCTTCCAGATGGCGAGGGTTGGGGTTTTATTTTGGAGGAATCGGACACTTTTACGCACAGATGATGATGCTGCGTCTCAGGTGACAGGGAGGGGCTGGGCGTCTATACCTCCGAGGCGCGCGCACTTCCTGCGCCCATCCACTGAGATATAAACCCGCAAAACGGACTTTTCCTGAAACACTCACAAAGTTTGCAAAGCGCAGGAGCAGCCTGTTCTCTCTCCGTGGCATTAGGGGCTTTGGATGTGATTCTGTTGGCAGGCAGAACGCACCGCTGCACAAAAGAAAAGGTAAGACACCGGATCAGGAGAAGGAAATGTTTTATTTTTATTTGCATCATTGCAGAAAGAGTTTAGAGTTCATTTTAATACCGCATCTTGGGTTTTTTTTTTCATCGTGTTTAATTTGCAGACGCATCTTGGAATCGGGATATTCTGGCTGCAGATTTTTAAAACCCATCATGAAACTCCAGTTTTTTGCCATAGACTTGATACTCCTGTGCGTATCTTGCGGAGCAAGTGCACTGGCAACGAGTACGTCCTCTCCAGGTGCCAATATCACCAGTCTGGGCTCAGCGCGCAGCTTTGGAAAAGACGCGTCAGCGCCTTCCAAGAACAGGAGGAAGCGTTTTATTAGTCAGAACGACATGATCGCCATCCTCGATTACCACAACAAGGTTAGAGGCAGGGTGTTTCCTCCAGCATCCAATATGGAATACATGGTAAGCGTTAGAGTTTTTTTTTTTTTTTTGCATGCAAACGTGTTATTTTCTCATCTCCTGCAAGACTTAACCACAGAATGTAATAGAAATTTGACCAGATGTGTGGCTTTGAAGGAAAAATGGCAAAGTCTAGGTTTTATTTGGCGTCTGAAGCTGTTCAGCCCACTGCACCACACTGGACCACCAGAAGAGTGACTTCCAAAGCTCATAACCACACCAGTAGCCTTTTGGCAGTGGATCATAGAGAGAGGATATGGTTTTGTTATGTCCAAAATGTGTAAATGAGTTGTATTAATTTATCTAACAAGTACAAACTCAGACTGGATCATCTCCATTTGACAATTCTATACGTATATTCTCTAAGATAGTTCCAGAAAATCTCATTACTGGTGTATTATTTATTGATGCTCTCCCTTAAAGAGCTCAGTACATTTCCTGTGAGTTAAATGAGAGTGAATGTTACTTTCTCACGTTATTGGACGTTAATGGGAAGTTGATTCCATGTTTGCACCTGTAACTGCACCATAACATCTCACAGCTATATGCAAATCTTGTCTTTTTGACATTAATGGCTTCCCCTTGTCTTGTGTGAGTTTAGGTGTGGGACGACACACTAGCAAAGACAGCAGAGGACTGGGCTCACGCCTGCATGTGGGAGCACGGCCCACCTCACCTCCTCCGGTTCCTGGGTCAGAACCTTTCTGTCAGGACGGGACGGTGAGTGACTCCTCTTGCTGACATCTGCTGCATCTCAGAACGATGACTCTCTTTCTTTCTCTCAGTGATCATTTCCTCGCAGCCTCGTTTTTGTTTCTCCCGAAACGTTCTGCGCCGTGACCCTGAGACGACTAGAGGAATGCTCCTGTGACCCGTTTATATAAACAAGAGTTGTACACTCAGCCGTGACCCATGAGGACACAAAGCCTAGCCCTTTAGTGGGTCTTGACTTTCCATTTAGAAACACAGGGCACCCTCCATGTGTTCCTAAGATTTTATTGTGGAGCAACACGAGCCTCGAGGGAATGCAGCCTTTCTCTGTGTGCTACTGTTCACTCTCCAATAGACTTCTATTCTCTGGAAAGACCTAAGGTGTTCTTTTCTTTCATGTGCAAATTGGATGGCTCAGGCTGTTCTTTGGCATCAAATATATGAAAACTCTTGGATTCATTTGGAAAATTTGCACCAAGACAAATGGACGAAGCCTCAGTGGTCGTGATAGCTCACTCAAGCTTGACAAATGTAGCAGATGGTTTGAACACTTCAGAAGTTATTCATGTTTGTCAACAATGGGACAAAAATCTTGGAGCATTTGAAGCTCAAATCCACAAAAAGGTAGGAATCAACTGCGGTGACTCCTGAGTCCAATTTTGTTCCTAATTGGAGCAAAAACTCCAATTAGAATAAGTCTTAAATTCTGATTTCCTTTTTTAATATTATGACTTGATGGTAATGAGAGTTTAGCTCCTGATGTTGATACAGGTTTTAATTTAAAAACACTTCAGAATATTGGTTTTTGTAGACATTAAATGGTCGCTGATTTTTGTTTCCTTCACAGCTATCGATCCATCCTCCAGCTGGTGAAGCCGTGGTACGATGAGGTGAAAGACTACTCGTTTCCTTACCCTCGCGACTGCAACCCTCGCTGCCCTCTCAGGTGCTACGGACCCATGTGTACCCACTACACACAGGTAGGGCGGCACATGTCACGAGTCTCTATCACAAAGGTTGAGCAGAGTCACAGATTGTTCTGTTTTCCAGATGGTGTGGGCGACGTCTAACAAGATCGGCTGCGCCGTCCACACGTGCTACAACATGAACGTGTGGGGGTCGGTGTGGAAAAGAGCCACGTATTTAGTCTGCAACTATTCACCAAAGTGAGTGAGCGTCAGCAGTGTGGTTTACATTTGATTCCCTTATTTAGAGCTAATTTAAGACGTCTTAATTCCTGTGAACTTGTTAACGTGATGCAGTGACGACAGGCTTAATCCCAACTCAGCTTATTCTGTTCTGTGCTGAGTTATGAAATGCCACCCATGCTGATGAAGGACTCAGATGACCCCGATACAAGCCTGTGAACCGGTACTCCCTAAACAATCAAAGATTCTGATTTTGGTCAGACTTGTGACTCACTTGTGACCTCGGTTATTTAATCCTAAACTCTTTGTAAGAGTAACAAGCTCACAAGCTATTTAACTGTGGCTTTTTTTTTTCTTTTTAAGAAACGATGTGGTGAGTTTGGACCCAGTCCCACTTTCCACTCTGCAGAGGTCACTGTGGTCACTGTTGAGATAGAGAGGCAAGGAGGCCAGCTGGCAAGAAACAGAGAATCAGACTGGTGTCAGAACTAGTGTCCAACGCAGTAGATTTAAGAATGCCTGACACACACAGCGACCCCGATTTTAAAAGGGTTTTCTATAAATAACAACCTCACTTCAAGGTTTGAACATGTCATGGTATAGAGCCGGCATGGGTTTGTGCTCTCAAGTACAGAATTCTGGGTAAATTTATTCTTTTGACAAAAAACACAATTACCGGTACTAAAGAGTCTAAAAATGCACCTTGAATTGACTGGTAAAAAAGGCTTTAAAAGAAAATACAACAACTAGGTATTCTGTCTAAATTAACTGTACATCTAGACTGTTTGACACAATTCTGTGCAAAAGTCTTGGGCCAATTATTTATATATTGGTTTAATGAAGCCAGAGTGGACTCAAATAATGGCTCGCTGGGGTTTTAAGGCCTCATTCTTTTTCCCCCTTTTAGATATTGACTGCTTTTTCAATAATTCAAATTTTTAACCCTTTTTAAATACATTACCATTAACTACATGCTTGAGCAGAAAGCATTTAAACGATGTTTTTGACATTTGAAGTCGGTTCCTGACTAAAGTTTTTTCAATCATTCCTATTTTAGTCATTGTAGCTATCCTAAAAAAAATGACCTAAACTTCACAACAGTTCATGCAAACATGGTTTTAGAAATGTTACCCATCATTATTTCAGATTACATAGTTACCGTGTTTTAGCAAAAATATTTAGAACCACTTCCGCATGATCCCTGGATTCACCGGAAGTGCTACATTTAGCAAAAAAAAAAAAAAAAAAACCTAAAGGAAACCCATATAATGTTTGCATGCATCACTGAAATTTTGAAAACAGATTTTTTTTTTACAGCAGCAATTCACTTTGTTCTTGGCTGCGCTCATGGCTAACTGTTAGCACATCATTCTAATTCTGTCATCGACTAAGACACTGATTTCAAGATGGCCCCTAAAGTCTCCAGTGGATGATCCCTTCTTGTGTCATGTTGTAATAAATTGCTGCATCTAATTTCCAAGACTTTTACTTTGATCGTTGATTCAAATTCATGTTGTCCTTTTAAAAATGATTAGTTGAGTTAAAAACTCACCATTACCCTTTATTCCTTACAGGGGGAACTGGATCGGAGAGGCTCCTTACAAAGTTGGCGTGCCCTGCTCCGCCTGCCCCCCCAGCTACGGGGGCTCATGCAGCAACAACATGTGCTTCCCAGCTCTCAAGACAAACTACCTGCACTGGTTCAAATAAACACAGACTTCCTCTCAACATAAGCTGACAACCTATAGTACCACAGAGACGTTGTTTTAATCAAGTAAGGATTTGCACAGCAGCCAAGCACCACACTATTTTGTATATATGGGCTTATTTAAGGATAGAGGCAAACATTTGAAGGCAAAAGGCAATTTGATAACGTGTAAATAATCTGTAAATTAATTTGTTGTATTTGTGTCAGATTGCTATGACTATTAAAAATAATGAAATATATATAAATATATTTATACAACAAATGGATCTTTTACCAGACCCATTTGTTTCTACTATATTACAATGTGGTAATGAAGTACAACCATCACAACTCCTCATGTCTGCTCACTTTGGTGCTACGGGCATCACACCTTCATGTTGTGTGCTCTGCCTTCACAAGAATGTCGAGATCAAACGGGATCAAAAGGATCAAAGCTTTTGACCTCAGAGGGAAACCTCCACTGGCTGCGTCAACCTCATTCTTGCTTTCATGCCGACTTTCAAACTTTATACTTACAGGGATAGTTGGGAGTGCTTTTAAAGTCAGGCTCTGTGGAGTAGTTAGCAGTAGTTAGTGTCTTATCTGCAGTAGACAAATCAGAACTGATTCAGTTTGGAGCAGGGGCGGATCTAGGGGGGGCAGGGGGGCCAGTGCCCCCTGACAACAAGCTTGGCCCCCATGTGACCCCATGTTAAGTGCTTAGTGTTTTAGAATGTACCCCTTTAAAAAAGCAGCTGGCCCCAGCCTGGCCCCCCTCTAATTTTTTTCTAGAATTGCCACTGGTTTGGAGAATCAAGATGCTCCACATTCTCATGAAAGAGTCCATGGATAATCGAGACTGTCTGTGGTTAGTCAAACTGAATCCAGCTGCTAAACATAATTTGTGAAGCAGAAATGTGGTGCATAAGATAAGTGTGCATAAGTATGTGGTTTCAAATTACAGCATACTTTTTTCTTTTTACATTTGTGAAATTTTGGAGGTTTGAGTTAGGCTAGATGAAACCTGCTCTGAAATAATCCCCAGTTTAACCATTGTTGACTTGCTAGTAACTGTTAGCCATTGACTAGCTATTTACCTTTAGCTATTGACTAGCTTTTTACCATTATTCAAAAATGAGATGTTTACCTTTAGCCATTGACTAGCTATTTACTGTTAGCCTTTAACTGGCTAGTTACTGTTAGCCATTGTCTAGATATTTCCCTTAGCCGTCAACTAGCTATTTAGCATTAGCTGTTGACTTCTCCATGAAAACCTCTTCCTGATTCTTCAGACCAAGACTGTCGCGGATAAGCTACTGATAATTACTCCACCTAAAAAAATCCCCACTTTCTCTTTAAATCATAACTTAGTAACTTCTGTGAAAACTATGTTTTGCATGCTATTAGCTAAAACTGTCGCTATGGCCAAATCATAACACTTGGGGCACATTTTGTGAATAAATCAAGTTCTTCTGGCTACTGCTTTTAGTGTCATTTCTAAACAAGCCACCGTGCCTTAATGATTCTACACACTACTCAGAGCCAAAAGAGTCTTAAAGCATTCAAAAACTGGTTTTACACACGACAGGTTCAAGGTGCTTCAAAGGAAGAGCCACAGCACCACAGAGCGTGTTGGGAGAAGCCTTAAAGTAGTTTGGTCTCATTTTTAAGCTGTTTATCATCCTGTCAAAGTGACTAAGTTGTGTTTAATGACTCTTTCAGTAAGTGTTAAATATACATAAGGCTGACTTGAAAATCTACTTGAAGGCCTTATATCAGTACAGACAACACCTCTGTTTTAAAAGGTTTTTTAACAACACAGTGCATTTTTTACATTTACGTATATCTGCACTTAATCATTTGTGTGTGTACCTGATCATTCATCTTTGGGGCATTTCACAGGTTTTGCTGATACGTTCTGTATTTATGCTAATTGAAATAAGTTTGATCCACATATGTGTTCTGTAATAATACATACAAATATGTAAGTATGTTAGTTTGTTATATATTGTTTATATTCTGCAATGATTTTTCTTTTTTCTTTTTAATCTGGCACTCAAGTGCACCTTAATTGTTTGTAAATTTCTAAAATACCTGAATTGTTTTGTTTTGTATGTGTAGATAATCATATCTCAACCACATTAAAAGAACTATACTTTAAGTTATTCATTTTTATATTGAAAAATATATTTAAATTATATTCATTTTGTATTGTTTTGTGAAAGGATAGCAGCAAACAAAATATATTCAACAGTTTTCAAGAGGAAAACTATACAAGAATTAGACAATAATAATAAATTCAGCACTGGCAGTATTTAAGTCAACAGTATTTATGCAATAAAAGTTGTTTTACTTTTTCATTTTGTTAGAACTTGTAATAAAGTGCTCTTTTTGATTGTTATCTATTGTCCCGTCTCTGTTCTGAACAGTATTAATGTCTGATTTTCATTTTATAACAGTGAATATCTTTGAATAGACTCTTTCATTTCATTCCTTGATTAAACGGTGGGCCTTATTTTCTTCACAGAAAGCACTGAGCCTTTTTTCCACCACTGAGTTTGTTATAAAGGAGAAGAAATGAAAAGTCTGGATGTGACATTTTTTGAATATGTTGCCAAACATCACAGACAAACAGCAAGTTGGAATTTTATGCTCTAAAAACTACAAATCTATTGATGTTTTAAACATATGAGGAGTTTTTTTTCCAATTTTTAAAAAGTATTTTTATATGGTTTATCGACTTTTCCTAGTTAGCAGGAAGTTTTAAAGAAAACAATTGGGCATTCCTGTGTAAAAGTCTTAAGCCATCAATCATTACTTCATGTTTTCTTTAGAATTTCTTTGCATTTATTATTTTTTTTATTTCTTGATGATCATTCCATCAGGCTGTTGGATAGTGTTTCAAAGTTTAACTTTGGATTTGGCTGCTTTTCCTCACATTTCCTGTCCAGTCTTTATACCTGGAGGACCACTGATCAAGGCCAGTTTAATCAAGAACAAACAAAATAAATTTCATCAGTAACATTTTGGTTTTTGTGCTTTGTCTTATAGTTTGAATGAACAGTTTCATGCTTTTTTTTGTTTCCTTTTATACATTTTTGGGTGTTGGGTTTGATTCCGGTGACTCCCCGTTTTAATTTTTTGTCATTTTGGCCCAATACTTGCACTTCCACCCTTCTATGAAGTGCACTTGGAATTATGGGTAATACCCATGTGCGTAGCAAGGGTGGAAAAGGGGGCGGGGGCAAGGTCTCCATCCAAGAGAATTGGGACACCCTAAGTACTTGCTCACCTCCACGAGAAAGCACAAGGGTGGAAGTGGGAGTATTGGAACTGGGCCTTACTTTGAAATCCCTGGTCAGTCAGCCCCTCACACCTGTTCATCTGCTAACCTACCCAGCTGTTACTTATTAACTAATCACCCCTCCCTTCATACTCCCAGGCTGTGCTCATAATGTCCACTAGGGGGGTGTTTTTCATGTCAAACACACTTGAATTCGGCATGATTCATAACTGTGCATCCAGTGTTCAGTCTGGTGTTGCATGAATAATTATACCAAGGATTTCTGAATCTGAGGAGATGGACAGCATTATTTGGTTTTGATGAGAAATGGAGTTGCAGTCATTAGTTTTCATAACTCAATAAATGTTATATTTAAGTACACATTATGGCTAACATATAGTTACATTTCTACACAAGCATCAACAGCTGCAGGACTAACTCCAGCTAATTATTTTTCATAGCATGGTGTTTATAAAAAAAGACGACTATTTTAAAAAATCTTTGTCTCAAGCATTCTGTGCACACTTCTATTTTGTAGATTTGTGATGTTTGCTGTACGGCTGCAGGAAGACATTGGTTTATTGTGTGTGTACTTGACAACCTCTCTGCCCTCAGTGACTTCACAGAGTGGTTGAAAACTTGGCTTTGCTGTGCCTCAAGGGGGGTTATTGGACCAGATTTCTTTCTGAGTCATTGTATTTTTCCCCCTTGTTCCTCAGTTCCTCTTGGAACCACAGCAGCTATGTTTGTTTAGCTCCCCTTTGCGGCTCAGCCATCGAAAATGCACCCCGTTCCCTGCCCAAGCCTCATCCTTCAGACCTCCCAAATCCTCCTACGGAAATACAGCTACAACATTCAAAACCCTTTGGCTGCTTCATAAAGGTCAGATGAGAGCCTGTTGACCTACATGTCAGGGTGTGACGTCAGCTCCTTGAAGTATATTGGCATGCACATGTTAAACCTTTCTGCTCTCATAAGTCGTTTAGCAAAGAGTTAACTAGCAGCATGCGTTCTTTAAAATTGGATCCCTTTTCTTCAAACAAAGAGTAAAAAAACACAGTTTTTCAGGTGCACAGGCCATTTGTGGTGTCTGAAACTCTCCATTGTCTATTTTCGTTCATAATGCTGTTTGGTTAGGATGGGGTTTCAATTAAATGTGGGAAAATGGATCATTTCTCTGAGGTTTTTGAGGCTTGAAACACGCAAGCAGCTGCTGAAGTTTCTTGCAATCAACCACAATGAAAAAAGACACCACTTTAGTCGTAGATGGCTTATGTTATGGTCTCTTTTCTTGTCTGGTGACTTTTCCTTCTAACATGGTCCAGAAAACATAAATAAAGCATATTGGTCATACTCCTGTATAGATGTTGCATGTTAGAGCAAAGGTCATAAGCTGTGGTTAAGTAATACAAGTGTATAGTCTACTTCAACCTCATATATGACAATAATCACGTGTTGTCAGACCAGCAGACATGAGGATACATCTACATTATGTTTCTGAGACAAACTTGACTTGACCTGTTCTGGTTTGTTCCAAGAACCCAATAAGTGGAGGTGAAGGTAGCCCACATTTGCCTTCCACATTCTGCTGTAGTCTTTTTCTTGGACAAGTCCATATTCGCCTCCTAGCAGGGACTTCAGAAAAGCGACTTCCTGCAATTGCAAGACACGGGCCAAAATCAATGTCCTCTCAGAAGTGCAGTGCTGGGAAAGTGCTGCCTAATCAGATGGGCTCCCTCGTTTCCTCTAGCCCCTCAAAGGGGCTTTGATGCTAATCGCTGACCTCATTGCCCCAAACAAAGTGTTGTATAATTCCTTCTAATGGGAGGTTTCTGTCAAAAAGAGGGGAAAAAGACAAATAAATCACTTGCTTGACTCATGAAAACAGCTCTTTTTACTGTTAGCATCCAAGATTTTTAACATCTAAAGTATAAAATCAACCTTCAGACAAGATTTCATTCCTTCCTAAAGATATACGGTAACATTAAACTAAGATGCATTTGAGATTACAGCGAAGTTTCTCTGCTTCTGCTGGTTTTCACCACAAGCTGCAATCCCTTCAAGCTGCAGCAAAACCACAGAACAACAGGAATTCGTGCTAGAATTGGGACTTTTATTACGTTTGACAGAAAACAATGGGGTGATGGGAAATCCACAAATCCCCCTGATCATCACAAACTATTTTTGAACATGAACTGCACTTGACTGAGAGAGAAGCGCTGTCTGACTCACTGAGAGGAGCATATAGAGTATATAAAAGGACACTGACACCTGCTGGTTATGAGAGTGCTATCATTTCTTCCTGCGTTCCTAAAAAAACCAGATGTTTCCTGATTAAATGTTAGAAAATCTGATGTTGAACCATGCCATGAAGATAAGATTTAAAGAAAATCTGTATTTCACTTATGATCCATGTCATTTGGTGATCTAGTGGCTGAGGGCACTGTCAGTGGGTTTTTTTTAAATTGCAAAATAACAATTATTTTATTTTTAGGACCAAAATCTATATAAGGCAGAATTGTGTGACCATAGTATCTTTCATAAAAATAAAACCTCGAATGAGCAAAAGAGTTGTAAAAGCAGATAAGACAAAACGAAGAAAAAACACTGTATATTACTGTGCAAAAGTCTTGAGCCAACCCTCTGATTCTTTATTGCCTTAAATCCTCACTGGTTCATCCCTTTACAAATAAAATCTACTAAACATGTGTTTGTATTAGCACTAGGACATTTCATTGAGATCACTTTATTAATACAAAAATATCTTTAAGCTATTGTTGTTTACGGGTTTTAAAAAATCTTTTATTGTGGTAATTTAACACACTGACTGAGATCATTTATATAGAAAATAAAAAATGAACTTCTTTAACTGATTTCTTTTATTTTTAGGGGCTGTTTCATTTCATCTCAACTCAATGAACTGTTCATACAAATAAAAACAAAAGGAGCAAGAAGAGACATTTAAATATTAGAATGTATTTTTTCAAGCCTCTACATTCTCAAGTAACCAATCACAGTGGTTGTCTGGTTGATGCACTGCCACGTTGCCACCACCAGGGGGCACACGTGGGCAACCTAAACTCAGAGCGACCTGAGCTGGATATCTGAGGCAGCCTTCTGCTGAACACTGGCTGATAATGTCACAAAGGCAGCAGTGTAGCACATCTGCCAAATGACCTTGATGCTCTTTACTCCCAACCTCACCCTGACGCCGTTCCAACAATCTGACCCCAATCCCGCTCAACCAGAACCGTCAGGGAGCGAGGCGCCAGGCCAACAAAAAGTGAGCGTTTGTGTGGTTCGCTGCTGTGTCCAGAAGCTGCTGTTGTGTGGATGTAGGGCCCTGGCACTGTGTTCACATTCTGCTGGGTTCATGGGGTTTCTCAGAAGACAACACAGTGAATGGATCATCTGGAGCCCGTGGATTAACAGCGTGTGTGTTTATAAGATAAAAATGAAGAAGGAATAAGAGAACAAGAGAAGGATTGGACAGTAAATGTTTCTATGTGAGCACTAAGTTGGTGCTTCTTAAAGAAACAAAAAAAAAAGTTCTAAACTGATTCTTCAGAGATTAAAGACTTTAAATAAAGAAACTCACACAAGAAATCCTTTATTTAGATGTAACTTGAGTGCAAATTGTGCATTTTAATCAAATATGACCTGCTTATGGCCTGACCTAAATCACCACACTGTAAATCCCTAAATATCCACAGCAGTGAGTGTAATTATATTTCTTACAACCGCTCAATCAAATTTTAATACTTTGGTTTAGAAGAGTTTTACAATTTTTACATTTCAGGTGCAAACAACAACAAAAACAGCATCACGAAACCCCAAACAACACTAAAGCGTGCACTTTGCTTCACACCGTCACACACACATTCTCTCTACATAGTTAATGTTAATTCACAGCAGTTGAAGGAGTGTGTTTGGTGTTGTCTTTACTCATGGGAGTTGTGAGTAAAAGAGAGAGAGCGTTGCTATTTCAGCTGTGGTGAAAGAAGAGGGAGGGGTGAGGGGATTGGGGGGGGGGGGGGGG